>BLSH010115851.1:1631190-1643702 GCA_018402905.1 Glandirana rugosa
CTCTCGCTCTCCTCCGCGGTCAATATTCCATGCGTGGGTATAAAAAGGAATAACTCATCGTATATCTCTTTTAAAGATTTATTTGGCCAAAACTTTTCACAGTGCAAACATAAATGTAACACACATTTGCCAGTAACTGTGAAGTGCTCTAAAGGTTGTGCTCGCGGTTAGTGCTATTTGCACTTCCTGTGCAAATAGCACAGTCTGTAAGCAGGAAGTGCAAATAGCACTAACCGCGAGCACAACCTTTAGAGCACTTCACAGATACTGGCAAATGTGTGTTACATTGATGTTTGCACTGTGAAAAGTTTTGGCCAAATAAATCTTTAAAAGAGATATACGATGAGTTATTCCTTTTTATACCCACGCATGGAATATTGACCGCGGAGGAGAGCGAGAGAAAGCAGAGGACAACTATATCCTAAGGTCGGATTGTAGACCTAAAGCGCGGTTTGACTCCTCCACACCGTATGGTTGGAAGGTCAAAGAATTCTGGTAAGCAGGGCACAACACCCTGAGTCATTATTTTTTCATCACTCAGCACCCCAATGCAGCACGAGCACTTTAAAGCATAAAGAATTGTTCCACACACAAGAGAAAACTGAGTACTGTCCGTGATACTTTTTTTATTTGCACTAACATAAAATTTTTCAGGACAAGCTTTCGGGGTTTCTCCCCTTCTTCAAGGTCCAAGCAGTACTGAATAAAAACAGTTTTAGCCAAATGTTAAAAAAGAGAAAAAAAAAGAGAAAAAAAAAAAAGAGAAAAAAAAAAACCTCTAAGGGAAAGGAAAAACAAACAAATACAAATCAATGTATAAGGCCATGGTAATGAAACTAGCTGTAGAGATAGTTAGATAAGACAGGCAGAGTTATAGACTGGGGATGGGAGGGGGTGACAGTCACAGAGGGGGTCGTAAAATTTAGGAATAGTGAGTGAGAAAACCAATATCCAAGTTTAAGCCATTATTTTTTGTATTAAAAAGAAGAATCATTCTTAGTTCAAACGTTTTCCTTTCCTGCGTGGTTCTGAAATCCCCTTTAAGAACTAAAACATTGAGGTTTTCAATAGTGTGGTCCGGTTGTGAAAAATGATGTCCCACTGGTGTGCAGAAATCATTTTCTTGATGATTCTTATGGAATGTCTGTGTAAGTTCATCCTTGTTTGCAATTTCTGTCCTGTTTCCCCAAAATAGGATCCTTTGTTGCACCGACTGCATTGAATGAGATATACCACATTACTAGAGGTACAGCTGTATGATCCCATAATATTGAAGGTCACATTTGTGTGTGTGACACTCTTGGATGGATTGATCTGGTTGCACAGTTTGCAACGTTTTTTTTTGCAGGGTTTGCTTCCATTATTAGTGATTTCATAATCAGAGTGTGTGCCTGAAAGCCAATATTGCGGGTTGTTGGAATATTTCTTTCAGGGTATCATCTTCTGTTATAATGGGTTGTAAATCTTTGATTATCTTTTTTTATTCCTTCTAGTGCTGGGTTGTATGTAGTGACTAGAGGGACAGGGTTATTTGTGTTTTTCTCTTTGTATTGGAGATTTTCTCTTCGGGTTTTCAAGGCTGTGTTTATGCTGCTGTTTATGGGTTTGTCTTTGTATCCTTTCTTATGGAATGAGTCTGCCAATGTTCTGAGATGTTTATCTCTGTCCTCTGGGTCTGAAAATATTCGATGGTATCTGATGGCCTGGTTGTGTATGATGGCCCGTTTAGTGTGTTGGGGTGAATACTGGAACTATGGAGATAGCTGCATCGGTCAGTCGGTTTTCTGTATATCGAAGTGTGAAGCTTGTCATCCCTGATGTATACTGTAGTGTCCAGAAAGTTGACATGTGTGTTTGAATAATCCATTTTTAGCTTGATAGATGGGTGAAAGGTGTTGATCAATGAGCCAAACTTTTTAAAATTTTCTTCACCTTCAGTCCATATCATAAAAATATCATCAATATAACGATAATATCTGTATGGCTTATGTTGTATGCTGTTCAGGAATTTTTCCTCCAGGTCCGCCATAAATAAATTTGCATATTGGGGTGCCATTTTACTTCCCATAGCAGTGCCCATACACTGGAGATAGATGTCATTATTGAAAGTGAAGTAGTTGTGTGTGAGGATGAATTCAATGAGCTTTGTAACATCCTCAGCAGTGTATTTGTGGTTTGGTGAGGATGATAAGAATCTGTGACATGCAGCTAATCCATACTTGTGAGGGATGTTACTGTATAGAGATTCTACATCCATAGTGACTAGAAGTGTATTAGGAGGTAATTGTTGTATATTGTTGAGCTTGTTAAGAAAATCTGTGGTGTCTTGCAGGAAACTTGCAGTGTTCATGACTAACGGTTTTAACATATTTTCAACAAGGCCTGAGATATGTTTGGTAAGTGTATTCATACCTGTTATGATGGGTCTGCCTGGATTTCCTGGTTTATGAATCTTGGGTAGCATGTAGAAGTCTCCAATTTCTGGGTTATTCGGAATTGCATTAATTATCACGGACAGTACTCAAATTTTCTCTGGCACTATTGCACTAATACGGCTACAATCACCTGGAATAATACTTGCAACTCTATTCTCTATTTACAGGAACATCAAGCTGCTTTGAGATGGTCTGTAAATAGAGAACAGAGTTGCGAGATAGCATTAAACTTTTGAAATACTGGTCTATAATTGTATTTCTGATCTCCTTAGATGACTCTCCTTTGGTTTCATCCTGTTCACCACACTGAACATGGATCAGAGAAAGCAAACAGTAGAGTGACTACTTTTCTTGATTTAAATAGTTTGACTGATCACAAAATTGAAGACATGTGTGATCCTAGTTACATAAAGCAGTTCATTTCAAATATTGATGTGATGCAGTCATTATAATCTTTTCTAGGTAGACCAACAAATCTATCCAAGCCACTTTAGAAAATTAGGCTGGGCTCACACTAATCTGATTCTTGGACTGACATTAGGAGCACAAGTCGCATTACGTCACAAAAACAATGATTCCCTACTAGAACCGTCTTAACTGGTCCAACTTGTGTTTTTCAAAGTCAGACCGACTTTGAAAAAGGTTCCTGTACTACTTTTATCCTACTTTAGCCCATTGAAAGGCATTGAAGTCGGATCAAAGTTGGATCATTGTCTTCACTGATCCGACTTTGGCATGCGACTTATGCTCTGGGGATCTTGAAGGGGAACTCCACGCCAAATTTAAAAAAAAAAAACGGCATGGGGCCCCCTCCAGGAGCATACCAGGCCCTTTGGTCTGGTATGGATTTTAAAGGGAACCCTGTGCCAAATTTAAAAAAAAAAGAAATGGGGTACATTGTACCCCTACCCATTCACCTGAAAAAAAGTGTAAAATAAAAACCACACTACAGAGGTTTTTAAAATCTTTTATTAAATCTGCTCCAGCGTCTTCTTGCCTCTCCGGCTCTTCTATCTTCTGAAGTGGTCTTCTTTCTTTTCCTTCTCTGCGGCGTCTTCTGCTCTTTTGCTGGTCTTCTCCGCTGTCCTCTTCCCTCTGTTCTTCCTCTCTTCTTCTTCCCATGTTGACACAACGCGATCCCCAAGCCCCATCCCCTATGTGCCATCATAGGGGGTGGGGGCCTCCGAAAGATGTCAGCGGGTGGCCCCGCCCCATGCCAATATAAGTCAAAGCACACAGCGGAGAGGGCATTCGTGAAGGAGATTGCGTTGTGTCAACATGGGAAGAAGAAGAGGAAGAACAGAGGGAAGAGGACAGCGGAGAAGACCAGCAAAAGAGCAGAAGACGCCACAGAGAGGGAAAAGAAAGAAGACCCTTCAGAAGATAGAAGACCAAGCAAAAGAGCAGAAGAGAGAACAGTCGGAGAGGGGAGAAGACGCCGGAGCCGATTTAATAAAAGGTTTTAAAAACCCGTGTAGTGTGGTTTTTGTTTTACACTTTATTTCAGGTGAAAGGGTAGGGGTACAATGTACCCCATACTCATTCACATAGGGTGGGGGGCCGGGATCTGGGGGCCCCCTTGTTAAAGGGGGCTTCCAGGTTCCGATAAGTCCCCGCCCGCAAACCTCGACAACCACCGGCAAGGGTTGTCGGTAAGAGGCCCTTGTCCTCATCAACATGGGGACAAGGTGCTTTGGGGTGGGGGGCGCAGAGCCTCCCCTGCCTCAAAGCACCCATACTCCCCATGTTGAGGGCATGTGGCCTGGTATGGTCCAGGAGGGGGGGCTCTCGTTCGTCCCCACCCCCTTTCCTGGCCTGCCGGGCTGCGTGCTCGGATAAGGGTCTGGTATGGATTTTGGGGGGAACCCCACGCCCAGTTTTTTTTTCCATTTGGCGCAGGGTTCCCCTTAAAATCCATACCAGACCAAAGGGCTTGATATGCTCCTGGAGGGGGACCCCATGCCGTTTTTTCTTTTTTTAATTTGGCATGGAGTTCCCCTTCAAGATCCTCAGAGCACAAGGTGCCTGGTATTGTCGGGATCAAAGTTGGATCCCTGTTCACAGAAAATCGGTCCGACTTTGACCCTATGTAGGACCGTAAATCGCACAGCAAAGTAGAATCAAAGTAGGACCGTTTAAATGTCGGATAGTGTGAACCCAGCCCTAATTGTGCAATAGGCAATAATTGTTCTCTTTTCACACTTTTTTGCTTTACTCTCTAACATACCAAATGCATTCAGGTATACACAAAAGAATTACTTTTTATTTCATCATTTCAATCAGAATGAAGCATTGTTACACTGAGCTGTAAGGGTACCAACAACATTGTCCATGTCTGCATACCTTTGTTGTTACTATAATTTATAGAACAATCAATACATTAAGACGGCTATATGAATAATTCTTTGTGTCTGGATCGCAGGAGGTGAACTGGATTGCTTATATTTTCTGGGCGGAGTTGGAAACATTAACCGCTGATTTAAAATAATAGAAAATAACATACCAAGATAGATCATATATCTCTTGCTGCTAGAGACAAATAAATCTCAGAAATATTACTGTTATAACTCAGTAATGCTGCATTCACATGTGTCAAGGCAATCAATTTATTTCTTGTCTTGAGGTAATACACTCCTTTTAGGGTAATACATCAAACCTTATTTTATTATATTGCACAGCAAAGTGCTTTCACTTTACAAGGTAGGAAAAGATGGTGTACAATGAGTGTTCCCCAGCGATTACTATTCCAATCCAGGACCCTACACCCCATCTTTACTCTACTTATTTTGTACATTTTAATAGAAACAATGCGCTAAGTACTAAAGGTGATTATGTCACAGGTTTATTTAAAGAACTATAAATTCCACTGAAAAATGGTTTATATACCATAAAATGGTAGGACGCTGCAGACTGCTACTTCTATCTACTGAATCGCCTAGCAGAAGTCTCTGGTACTGATGGAAATATGATAGTTTGTTTGCGTATTTCGGCAGTATTGCTTATGTCTGCTTTAAATTGAATATATCTAATCAAACTTGTCTGTTCTCAAGCAGACTGTCCTGGCCTTGTCACTGTCTGGCATCATGCTGGGAATACTGAATTTGGCTCTTTGGCATCCTGCATGCTGGATCATCAAATTGGGATGCCATCAGATTAGTATTTTGCCCTTTTCATTAACATTGGAGCAGAATTCCAGCCAGAAATGACAAGATAAAATAGTGCACTAAAAGATAAAATAACGAAAAACAGCTTTTGATGAAACATTTACCTTCAGTCCAGAGATTTACACTGCAATACTTTTTCTGCCAACAGATGTCCTCAGTCTGATGCCCAGCATCATTCAAATGACCACTCTGAGCCCAGGCCATCCTGGATCCTCCCCAGCCTGTTGCTGGACAGTGATTGGAGACACAGCATAATCATAAGCTCCACTCTGTCACTCTGCTTTCCCTTCCCATCAGCATGCTCCTTGTCCGCATTTGGCTCCTTGTCAGCATATGAACTGAATGGTTTCTTGTACTTCTTCTTCCTTTCTGACTCCATCCTTACTGTAACAACCTGACACCAGGTATTTACACTGCATTAACTACATTTGGTGACGTATTAGGCTGCATTCACATCATAGCGGTACGAATTCCAGCTTGTTTGCCTGAGAGAAGGATCGGAGCCGCCATTCGGCGGCTCCTGTCCGTTCCCACAGTACAACAGCTGCCCGGGGAGGGAGGGGGAGGTGCAGCGAGCAGGTGGAAAGATCCTGTTCAATGCGCAACACATCTACGTGTCAGATGCGTTCCCATTGAACGTAATGGGCTGGGATTTCGCACCACACTGCACAGAAAACACACACGTTTTCTGTACAATGTGGACTGCGAATGCACCGCACCTATGTGAACTGGACACATTGAAAACAGTGCGTTTTCAAGTGTCCTGCGAATTGGATGCGGTGTAAGCCACATCCAATTTGCATAGGTGTGATCCCAGCCTTAGGCCTCATGCACATGGGCATACACAATGCTGTGTTAACAGGCATACATCACATTTTTATGCCTCTAAATGCTGTTCTATGTTGTCCTACAGTATGTGCCTATGCACATAAGGTGTTTACACCAGTATTTTTAAAGCAGCATTAGAAGCATAAAAAATGGAGGAGGAGCTTACAGGCATAATTTACACACATAAACGCACGCGTATGAGTGTATATGTATTCCAATGGCCAGAATAAATATTTTGGCCAGTAAAATCTGTTAACATCATAAGCGCATAAATGCACCTACATACGCATTTTTTTTTCTGACAAGTTGTGGCAGAGAAAATGCAGCATATTTGGAGAATAAATTGATACGCCCATGTACATGATGCCTTAATGCATACAAAGGAATTCTAAATAGTGTATTTTAGGCTACATCCGCATGGCCGTAAAATGGCCATAAAAAAATTACTGATCATTAGGCAAGGAACGTGTTCCTGCGTAAATGATCAGTAAATAGAGCCGTTTATTAATGCATAAAAATTGTCTTCTTCTTCTTCTTAATAACCTCTCCTTGTAAGAAAAATGTGCGCTAACCTGAAATTGGTCATATTTAATAACAAATACTAGTTTGGAAGCCACACATACGTCTCAATTAGCTATAGTTACTGAATACTTGTAAGCTCTAATGAGCAGGGCCCTCTGATTCCTCTTGTACCAAATTGTGATGTAACTGTACTGTCTGCCTTCATTTTGTAAAGCGCTGCACAAACTGTTGGCGCTATATAAATCCTGTATAATAATGATAACAATGTTCTTCCCAGGAGGAAAGGGGTTTTGCTGGTTCTCCCAGCTGTTTTTGGCAGATGCTCACTTTCTGCACAGCCTACACTCCCTCCTGGTCCTAAGCATACCGGGCTCTTCTGTGAGCCCAGTATTTCTGCAGGGACATTCAGGATAGAGAATGAACTCCTGTGGCTTTACTGAACCCGAAAGTGGTCAGCAATTTCTGGGCTTAGAATTGTCAGAATCCTGACAGCAGCAGATCAGGGACCACATAAAGAGTACTTGTCAGTCCCTATACACTATCATGCAGGGGGCCTGTAAACTCCCTTGCTAGAGTAATGAAATAAAGTAAAAAAGCAAAAAAAATTATAAATAAAACAAAACATTTTAAGTAACACTATCCCACACACACACATACATTTAGGAGGTAATGCGAGTACATACATAAACACCTATTAGGCACCTTCAAGGTTAAAGAATAATTTTATTGGATCATCATTTAGTTTAATTTAAAATGATAAGCTGTACATTTTTTGAATTGCCTACTTTTGTGTTTTCTAGTGCATTACGTTTTCACAAGGCGTCTTTTGTATTTGCAAGTTTCCTTTTTTTTTTTGGTAGGTAGGTTGACTATTTGCCCCCATTCACACTGGCACTCCTGCATTTAGCTTCTTTAAATGCAGAAGTTATCTAGGAAGTATGAACAATTCTTATGCCTCCCAAATCTCCTGCATTTAGATATTCCTGCATTAATAGTGTAACAAATGCCGCGCTAGGTAGATATACAAGTTAACCAGTGTGTCCTCACACCAACAGTATAAATCATAATTATAACAATCAAGTGATCGATATGAAATAAACATTAAAAAGTCTCTATAACATCAAGTGTGTATTTTTCTTGGATAGTCCATATGTGGTAAAAGTGACATTCAGGTGAAATAATTCCCACCACCACGTAAACGTTATTCAGGGTACCAGACAAAGCTGATAGTAAAGCCTTGTTATTGCTTAAAAACCCAAAAAACACCTTGTGCCTTCACCGGACTGTGCAAAGTAAAATTGGGTACTCTTACCCTAAAATGGTTTACATGAAGCCCAAATGTTACATAAACCAGATCCTTGTCCGTAGCCAGGAGATGGGATGCCACTTGAGCTTAAACATATGGGGTAGCCACCACAGAGGAAGGTAAACACAGAAAACTCCACATAGTGTAAATCCATTATAAAAGAGCTAATTTATTTAAAGTAGTGCACTTACATTAAAATCAAGGACTTTAGGCAGAATTTCATAAGCGATGAGAACACCGGCTGGGCGCAGTAGTATAGAGTGGACAACCTCTCACCCGACGCATTTTGTCACAAGAGGACTTCAACTGGGGTTAGATAAATTAGGGTTTTCAGGGTTTGATCTCGGTCAGTGTAGGGTTTAAGGTCAATGTTATGGTCAAAGGTTAAGGTCAGAGTCAAAGGTCAGGATCAAAGGATCGTGCTGTTGTTGAGCGCAGTGGTAGTTATTGATGCTTCCTGTTAGTATGTAACTGCTTGGTCGTATGATGTATGGCCACACAGCTTACAAGAGCCCTGCATTGCACCCACAATCTGATGATCGTGGGTGCAATGCTTTCCAAGCTCCCAATGAAAAAAATAATAAATGCACATTTTTTACCTGCAAAAAGATGTGTCTATTTTTTTTAAGAAAAGGTGAATTTATCCTTTAAGCTTTGGCAATAAAACATGGAAGCTGAGAGAAAAGGAAACTGCTCCAAGCCTTGCCTGTTAAGCACCAGTAATCACCAGCTGCTACTCAGGTTGGGTGCTGGCTTAGCTGTGCTTGCAATGTAGGATGAAGAAATTCCCAGACAGCCACACTTCCAAAAACACACCGCTTTATTGAAGAGTTTTAACAGCAGATCAATGTATCACATGAAGACACGAACAGGACCCCTGATGGGGCATGACAGCTAACGCGTTTCACGTCTCAGGGCACTGTGCACTATTGTTTCTGGGGCATAATACAGGTGCAAACAACAAATAATATACACATATCTGGTTTCACTAAGATCCTCAGGAGCAGGAGAATTTACTTTTGGTTCTTCTCTGGTGGTAGGCTTTTTTTTTTTGTAACTGATTTGGGCGGGTTTTTCTTTGATATATATATATACAAAAAAGCACCATTTGTCTAAAAAAAATAAAAACAAGGTATAATTCACCTGGATACACTAACTAGTTGTGATGATATGTAGAGTTTTACTAGCACATGTCATAGTTTAAAAACTGTGTTCAGGCATTAGAATTTGTTTTACCCTTGCCCTGAAGGGGTTAAAAGAAAACAATTTTTTATTTGTGCCCCTGCACTGCGCCTGCGTTGAGTAATGCTGTTCAAAGCATCGGTGTGAACGAGTCCCAAAGGTCTCATTCGCACTGTCAAACTATGGGTTTAGAGGACAATTCTAAAAGCATATACATTGAAATACTCGTTTTTCAATGGTGCAATTCACACTGCATTTACACCTTTGTTTAGGTGCAGTCTGTGCTTAGAGAAAATAGAATTCTTTGCATTCAGGATCCAATTATAAACACTAAATGTGGCCAAATGCACCTATACACAGTTAAACCTGCTTTAGGGTCCTTTCACACCATACAGCATATACAAATGCACTGAAAATCCAAGTGGAGCAAATGCATGTTGGCCCAAATGTTTTGTTGCCTTTTTCTGGATCAACTGTAGGTATAGGATTGTGTATATGGAGGTTTTCTATTTATTTATTTTATTGTTTTTCTATTGGTTGAACTAGATAGACTTTAGATGCCCTAACTGATTAATTGCCCAAAGCATTTATTTGCAGGAACAGAACTAACTTAACTGCTAATCAATATTATTTGATGATTCCTTAATGATGCCAAGCCGGTCAGATTGGATGTTGCACCCCCTCTGTAATCTATATCCATAGCTATACAATATATTGGCTTATCCCTAACAGAGTTTGGGGGTTCTGGACATTACACAGTGCAGAGAAATGCAACAATACCCTTACAAGTACAAGCTTGCAGAAGAAAAAACAGATTTATGACAGCTGGAATAAGTCCTAATTATCATCCTTTTAATGTAAAAAGTAGCCAGAAGACACTAGTGAGTAAACAGCACTATAGTAATAAATGTATGCATGTCATTTCTGTATGAAATATTAAAAACGTAAATTAACGCAAGAAAAATTCTGGAAGTCTAGGGAGATCAATGTTTATGGCTCCAGCCTGCTAAGCAATCAAATGAAATGTAAGACAATGCATATTTGCATATATTTAAATAATTCATAATGAATGTCTTACTAAAACGACCCAAATAGTATTCCACAGAGAAGGAAGCAAAACTAGCCTACAACTGGCAACAAAAAAAGCATTTGTTTTAAGCGGAACACTGATCAAAGGCATATCAAACTACTTTTTTATTTTTCCTTCAGGGTCCTTGTTCACACAATTCCTTCTATTATTAATATAAAGCATACAGTTTCCTCATATTTAAAGTAAAGAAGGCACCATTAAGAATGTCAGTATTTTACCCTTTCATGGATAAGCCCCGGTTCACACTGCCGCGACTTGTCATGCGACTTGAGAGTTCAAGTGACAAGTTGCCCCCCCCATTAACGGCAATGGAACCATTCTAATCGGTGCAACTCAAGTTGCTCCAACTTAGAAAAAGGTTCCTGCACTACTTTGGTGCGACTTCAACAGGACTTGCATTGACTTCTGTTAATATAGTTATATGCATGCCGCAATGAAGTCGCACAGGGAGGTCGGATTCTAAGTCCTAGGACTCTAAAGCCGTGGCAGTGTGAACAAGGGCTTAAGCAGAACTCACGGCAAACAGTTAAATAAACCTATCTGTGCATCGATTTGTTTGCAAGAGAATTTTCAACTCTGTTCAGCCAGTCTTGTGATTTTCACACTCTGCTGCTTTATATAATCACTAATGCCTTGCTTTGATTTACAGCTACTCTTTGGACAATCAGCAGTGCATTAAAGTGCATGTTACCCTAAATATTTATTTTTTTCCATGTGTGTGTTCACATGTGTATTGTATAAATCTTCCATCTGAAGTGCCTTGATGATCCTGACAGCCACTTTTACTACTTGTTTCAAACTAACCACACAAAGCATAGAAGATGATCTGTGTTAGTGTGGTCAGTTTTCATCCATTGGCAGCTATTCAGGAGTACCAGACATTGTTCAGACTCACACATTGTCCGGATTGGGTAGTTTGTTCAGCTACCACCCCCCCCCCCCCTTACAAATTAAAGCCTGCCTTCTGAACACTCCCCTTCTCAAGCACAGCCTGCATCTTGCCACAGGCTGAACAGACTACAGAATACAGGCGAACTGTGTGTCTGCACTGTGTCCTGTAACCCTGCCCCTCCTATAACTTTTTAACCTTGTAAAAAAAAAAAAAAGGCAAGAAAGTAGTGGTGCACCGAATGGAAATTTTGGTGCCGAAAGCCAAAAACTGAAACCGAAAATGACAGTTTTTAAAAAATATTTATATTTTTATATACAATTGTCATATGCAGCCTATCTGTGACTGATGGGTGCCACTGGTTGGCATTGGATGGTACTGGCATGTGGCACTGATTGGAACTGACAGGCGGCACTGGATGGTACTGGCAGGTGGTACTGATTGCCACTGACAGGTGGCACTGGATTGTATTGGCAGGTGGCACTGACAGGCAGTACTAGATGGTATTGGCAGGTGGCACTGATTGGCACTTACAGGTGGCACTGGATGGTACTGGCAGTTGGCACTGATTGGCACTGACAGGGGGCCCTGGATGGTACTGGCAGGTGGCACTGGCATGTGGCACTGACAGGCGGTACTGGCAGGTGCCACTGATTGGCACTGGCAGGTGGCCCTGGATGGTACAGGCAGGTGGCACTGGCATGTGGCACTGATTGGCACTGACAGGCGGCACTGGATGGTACTAGCAGGAGGCTCTGACAGGCGGCACTGGCATGTGCTACTGGCTAGCACTGGCAGAAGCGATTAGAAGATTCACAATGCACAGAGTGCACTGCTTGTACGAGCTGCTCTGTGCATGAAACTGTCAGCTAATTACACTGGAATGCAGAGAATGCAGAGAGAGAGCTGTCAGATTTTCACGCTGAGATCGGAGGTGGGTGGGACTGAACAGCTAACACCTGCCCAGCCCCTGTCCCACTGGCTGGTGTCTGATAGCTGTTCAGTCCCGCCCACCTCCCAACATCAACTTGAAGATCTGACAGCTCTCTCTGCATTCTCTGCATTCCAGTGTAATTAGGATTAAGTTTCATGCACA
>BLSH010115851.1:1667919-1683950 GCA_018402905.1 Glandirana rugosa
TAAAATGCCATTCAATATTATTTTAGGGAAAAAGAGCTGCGTCTGTCAGTGAACGTAGGAGAAAAAGGGATTTTATTATAACTTACCGTAAAATCCTTTTCTCCGAGTTCACTGACAGACGCAGCACCCACCCCTCTGGGCTCTGTTTTGGTACGGCTTGTGTACAAACTGGAGAGTCCTCTGTGAGGGGGGGTTTTAATGTAGGAAAGGAGGACGGCCCCCAGGGGAGGGGCCATCTGAATTTTTTCCCTGCCTAGTTAACTCCTGGTAAGACGAACATAAAACCCCACAAAGTCAAGAAGAGCTGCGTCTGTCAGTGAACTCGGAGAA
This sequence comes from Glandirana rugosa, assembly GCA_018402905.1. Taxonomy (NCBI): domain Eukaryota; kingdom Metazoa; phylum Chordata; class Amphibia; order Anura; family Ranidae; genus Glandirana; species Glandirana rugosa. Next base: position 1,668,250 of record BLSH010115851.1, read on the forward strand.
AAGGATTTTACGGTAAGTTATAATAAAATCCCTTTTTTAAATATCTGGGAACTTGTAATATGTCATGACTACGGTTTGATGCTGAACACCACGCGATAAAGCTGGTATTGAGTAGAAAAATGTTTGTCTATAAGAATCTCTAAAAAAAATCATTCCTCCAATTCAAGCATAACATGTTGATGTAGTCAGGTGCTCTTTTGTCTATTTTAACCATTTTCATTTCATTTTTAATGCACCAAAATATATCAAGGACTATTTGTTATGCATTTAGCACTATATTCTGACATTACAGTTACAGCAAAGATTAAGGAGCATTCATCACTAGAGGGTTGGCTGTTCACTATATGGAGCTAATCACAGTAACGTGACCCAAGTTAAAATGTATTTTTAAAATTGTATTTATTTAATTACAGGTACTTATACAGCGCCATCATATACAGTATCTCACAAAAGTGAGCACACCCCTCACATTTTTGTAAATATTTTATTATATCTTTTCATGTGACAACCCTGAAGAAATGAAACTTTGCTACAATGTAAAGTAGTGAGTGTACAGCTTGTATAACAGTGTAAATTTGCTGTCCCCTCAAAATAACTCAACACACAGCCATTAATGTCTAAACTGCTGGCAACAAATGTCAGTACACCACTAAGTGAAAATGCCCAAATTGGGCCCAAAGTGGCCACCATTATTATCCAGCACTGCCTTAACCCTCTTGGGCATGGAGTTCACTAGAGCTTTACAGGTTGCCACTGGAATCCTCTTTCACTCCTCCATGAGGAGCTGGTAGATGTTAGAGACCTTGCACTCCCCCACCTTCCATTTGCGGATGCCCCACAGATGCTCAATAGGGTTTAGGTCTGGAGACCTGCTTGGCCAGTCCATCACCTTTACCCTCAGCTTCTTTAGCAAGGCAGTGGTCGTCTTGGAGGTGTGTTTGTGGTCGTTATGTTGGAATACTGCCCTGTAGCCCAGTCTCCGAAGAGAGAAGAAAGGAGTGTGGTCTGCGGCTACCATCAGTGAATGGTCTGCATCCCAAATATAGCACAGCAAAAAAGAAATGGTCAGGGGACTTTGAATGAAGCCAAACACTGTAGGAGTAAAGACATGTAGTAAACAGTTTATTCATCTAGGTCAGGGATATGCAATTAGCGGACCTCCAGCTGTTGCAGAACTACAAGTCTCATGAGGCATAGCAAGAATCTGACAGCCACATGATGAGGCATGATGGGACTTGTAGTTTTGCAACATCTGGAGGTACGCTAATTGCATATCCCTGATCGAGCTGTTTGTTCATCTAGATTGAGCATAACACATGTCAATGAATACATGTAGTGAGCATAAATCAATATATGTATATACATAGCATATTATACAGCATAAAACCATATGTAACAACATAGAAATAATGATCCCTAAAAACAGTCCAAATGGTAGGAAAGGTGTGCCAAGATCAAAAAATTGTATCAAAAGGTCTCAAGACATAAGATGGCTGTAATGTGAATTGTCATTGCATCCCATAAAGCTTGATGTGTTTCGTGGTTTAGGAACCGCTCATCAGGAGCGGATGCTGTTGGCGTATCTAAATAAAAAAGCATGGTCGTAAATCAGATAAAGAACTCAGGTGAGCAGTGGTAATAATGATGACAAAAGGGGCATGGACCTGGGGGGGGGGGGGCTGCGAGGGACGCTGGATAAGTCTATCCCAGGAGCTGAGGTGGCAAGCCGAGGCACAGGTGGTGGATGCACATATAAAAGGAATTCCCGAAGAAGGAGATAATGTGCCACGAATAGTGGTGGTAGATTTGTATCCGACTATATCTGTAATTCATAAATAAAGAAGTCCTCTTAGGTAATGAAGTGAATGGAATAGAAACCACCTACCAACAAATGTGTATAAGTATATGGCACGGGGGAAGGAGAAAACCAGGGTGCGTGGTGTGACAAGTGCTGCATGAAACCACATGTAAGTGCCCAAGGAAACAGATAGACCAGTGAGATAAGAAAATGATGAAAACACCACCAAAGCAAGTGTGTCAAATAATGGATAGAGTACCTGGGCCCCCATGGAGTCTCTGCCGTGTGTGGAAAACAAATGCCAATCAGCAATCAAGCAGTGAAGAGTATAAATGTGTGTGCACCCAATCCACGTGTGTGCAGGCAGCCAACCAACATCACGCTAGCCTAGTGAGCTAGGAGCTTACAATGTAAGGTCTCTAAATAACATTCATACATACACATACTAGGGCCAATTTAGACAAAAGCCAATTAGCCTACCAACATGCCTTTGGAGTGTGGGAGGAATCGAGTCCCTGGAGAAAACCCATGCAAGTACAGGGAGAACATGCAAACTCGAGGCAGGTAGTGCCATGATTGTGATTTGAACCGAGGGCCCTAGTGTTGCTAGGCAGAAGTGTGAACCACTTAGTCACTGTGCTGCTCATGTAAACCTAAAATCTAATTTTCATTAGATGTGGAATCAGGTCTCACTGTAAATATTTTTTTTTTCTTACCTAAAGATCCTGTTGCAATCTAACAGTCCTAAAATACTGCCTTGCATCTAGCAATAATGCTGGCAGTCTGCTGTTACAGCTTCCCAAGTTGGCCCTTGGGCTGTCCGATAGGTCTCTGCATACACCTTGCAGACTAAATAGACAGCCAAATGACAAACTGAAGGGGCACCAATAATGTGGCTACTAATTGCATTGCCATCCTGAAACTGGAAGTGCTGTTACTTATAAGATCTCTCCAGGTAAGAAGCTTTGCAACAGATTCACAATAAAGATTTGATTCGGAAAAAAATGATATATAAGACATGTCAAACGCACTGGACCACAGATTTTGAGTTTACTCACACTTTTTGTTTTTATTATCTGTTTATTGAAAGATTTTTTTTCAATATTCATTGATACAACTATCCAAATAAACAACATCTACACATTTGTAAAAAAAAAAAAAAAAGGGACAAAAATTAAAAATCAAAAGGGGCCTTCCCCCCTCTCAATTCCACATTTTACCAAGATTGGGATGAATCCTCACCTTCATAAAACAAGTCCAACTGATGTATTCCTTCTTAAATTACTTTCTTTGCCATTTCCTATTTTTTTCTATACCACTCTATATGTAGAAAAAAGTGCATTTACCCTTAGATTACCATCTGTTTCCAAGATATATGGTGTAAAATCCAATGTTGTTAGCCAGGGTTCCCATATTTTAAAATATCTATTTAATAATCCTCTATTCCTATACACCTGCCATTCTTTTAATAATGTATCATCAACCTGTGCCCTCCATTCTTCATATGTCCGTATATTGCGGGACATCCACTTTGATGTTATCAATTTTGTTGATATAAATAGTATCCTATTGATAGTTAACCTCAGTACAGATGTATGCATTTCCTTATCCATGTACCCCAATATACAGACCCTGGGATCTAATTGTATCGGGATTTGATATACCTGGTTTAGGGTATCCGCCACCTTTTACCAATACCTAAAAAGCTTGGGGCATTTCCATAGCCTGTGCATTACATTTGCAGAGGACCTTAAACATTTTGGGCAGTCCGATGTATCCCCCCCCCCCCATTGATGTAATTGTTCTCGAGTTCTATATGCTCTATAAGTTATATATAGTTGGCTTAGACATTGCTGGGGTGATGCAGATACCATCTGTATGTGTTCTAAAATAGTTCTCCAGGTTTCGTCTGTCATTATCCCAAGCTCTTTTTCCCATCTCCTTCTAGCTAAGCTACCATTTGTCTTGTGAGTTTGCTCCATTAAATAACCGTAAATAGTAGATATAAGGCCCATTTTTAACTGTTTCTTCATTATTAAATCTATAAGTGGCATATTTTGTATCTTCCATTTAATATCCTTTGACTGTGTCTGTATGGCAGGGTGGAGCTGTAAATACAGTTGTGCTCATAAGTTTACATACCCTGGCAAAATTTATAATTTCTTGGCCATTTTTCAGAGAATAAGAATGATAACACAAAAACATTTCTTTCACTCATGGTTAGTGTTTGGCTGCAGCCATTTATTATAAATCAACTGTGTTTACTCTTTCTAAATCATAATGACAACACACACTACCCAAATGACCCTTATCAAAAGTTTACATACCCCAGTTCTTAATACCGTGTATTGCCCCCTTTAACATCAATGACAGCTTGAAATCTTTTGTGGTATTTGTGGATGAGGCTCTTTATCTTCTTAGATGGTAAAGCTGCCCATTCCTCTTGGCAAAAAGCCTCCAGTTCCTGGAAATTCTTGGGCTGTCTTGCATGAACTGCATGTTTGAGATCTCCCCAGAGTGGCTCAATGATATTCAGGTCAGGAGACTGAGATGGCCACTCCAGAACCTTCACTTTATTCTGCTGTAACCAATGACAGGTCGACTTGGCCTTGTGTTTCAGATTATTGTCATGTTGGATTGTCCAAGTACATTCTATGTGCAGCTTCCTGGCTGATGAATGCAAATGTTTCTCCAGTATTTTTTGATAAAATACTGCATTCATCTTGCCACCTAATTTCCTGTGCCTTTGTAGCTCACACATTCCCAAAACATCAGCGATCCACCTCCATGTTTCACAGTAGGAATGGTGTACCTTTCATCATAGACCTTGTTGACTCCTCTCCAAAAATGTAGCGTTTATGGTTATAGCCAAAAAGCTCAATTTTGGTCTCAGCACTCCAAATGACTTTGTGCCAGAAGGTTTGAGGCTTGTCTCTGTGCTGTTTGGCGTATTGTAAGCAGGATACTTTGTGGCATTTGCATAGTAATGGCTTTCTCCTGGTGACTCGATCATGCAGCCCATCTTTCTTCAAGTGCCTCTTTATTGTGCATCATGAAACAGCCACACCACATGTTTTCAGAGAGTCCTGTATTTCACCTGAAGTTATTTGTGGGTTTTTCTTTGCATCCCGAACAATTTTCCTGGCAGTTGTGGCTGAAATTTTAGTTGATCTACCTGACCGTGGTTTGGTTTCAACAGAACCTCTCATTTTCCACTTCTTGATTAGAGTTTGAACACCGCTGATTGACATTCTCAATTCTTTGGATATCTTTTTATATCCCTTTTGAGATTTATACAGTTCAATTACCTTTTCCCGCAGATCCTTTGACAATTCTTTTGCTTTCCCCATGACTCAGAATCCCGAAACGTCAGTGCAGCACTGGATGAAAGATGCAAGGGTCTGTCTGGAGTCCAAAAACTCATTGACCTTTTATACACACACACTAATTACATGCAAACAGATCACAGTAGTTTCTGTTTCTGTTTGGGTAGTTTCTGTTGTCATTATAATTTAAAAAAGTAAACACAGTTGATTGATAATAAATGGCTTCAGTCAAACACTAACCATGAGTGAAAGAAATGTTTTGTGTTATCATTCATATTCTCTGAAAAATGGCCAAGAAGTCATAAAGTCTGTCAGGGTATGTAAACTTATGAGCACTACTGTATTGGTAGAATGTATAAGAGGGAAGTGGGTATTTAGCCTGTAGTTCTTGAAATGTTTTAACAGGTAATCTGAATATAACTGTGCTATGTATTTTATCCCTGCTTCTCTCCATACTCTAAACCCTTTTAATTTATATAATTCCTTATGATTTTTATTTCCCCATATCGGTGAATATACTGAGATATTCTCGTATTGCATTACACTTCTCATCTCCTTCCAGGTTTTATGTATAAGGCCCAAGGTAGGAGTTTGAAAGGCACCTGCATATAGGGTGCTTCTATTTGGGCTATCAGGTGATATTGTGTGGAATTACACAGCAGTATTGATTATATTGGATCCGACCAATCTATAGTACCCCATCCTGCAATCTGTTGGAGCGGAGCTGCTAAAAAATATATTCTGGCATTTGGAATAGCTAGGCCCCCTTTGTCTTTAGGAAGTTGCAGAGTGGAGAACTTTATTCTTGCACTCTGCCCTTTCCAAGGCAAAACTGTAAACAAGGAATCTATTTTTTTAAACCATTTTAAGAGAATCCACTTAGGTGCATTAAGTAGGACATATAGTAGCTGCGAGACCCAAAACATTTTTATTAAGTTTGCCCGCCCAACCACAGATAAGGGTAGCTTATTCCATATCTTACACTTTTTTTAACCACTTCTCTTTAGGTGGACATCATATGACGTCGCTGCCTTTGAGAAGTGATATCTGAATGGTGTCTGCTGCTGCAGGCAGCATTCAGATACTGTTTTTTTCAGCAGGCGATTCTGAAAAAGATAAAAGTGGTCTTAGCGGCGGATTCGCCGCGAGATCACTTTTATCAGTGGAGGGAGAGGTACCCCCCTCCCGCTGCTTTCCCGTCATCTCCGCCGCTTACCGGACCCACCGGCAGCGGCGGAGATGATCAGATCCACCCCCCCAGTGTCCGTGAGCCGACTGAGCAGCTGAAGCCACTCAGTCAGCTCCATATTACTGCAGGGCGGAAATGAGGTCAGAAGTCACGTCCGCCCAATGGTCTTAGGTCTGTAATTTTTTTCAAATATTTTTTTTTCTTTTGCATTTAAATGTAAATATGAGATTTGAGGTCTTTTTGACCCCAGATCTCATATTTAGGAGGTCCTGGCATGCTTTTTTCTATTACAAGGAATGTTTACATTTCTTGTAATAAGAATAAAAGTGATCATTTTTTTTTTTTTAAAAAGAACAGTGTAAACATAAAAAGTAAAATAAATAATTAAAAAAAAAAAATTGAAAGCGCCCCGTCCCCGCGAGCGAATGTATATGTAAGTCCCACCCCCATATGAAAACGGTGTTCAAACCACACATGTGAGGTATCGCCGCAATCGTTAGAGTGAGAGCAATAATTCTAGCACTAGACCTCCTCTGCAACTCAAAACTGCAAACCTGTAGAATTCTTTAAACGTCGCCAATGGAGATTTTTAAGCTGCAAAGTTTGTCTCCATTCCGCGAGCGGACACAATTTTGAAGCATGACATGCTGGGTATCATTTTACTTTGCGTAACATTATCTTTCACAATATGGAGAAAAATTGGCCTAACTTTACTGTTTTCTTATTTTTTTAACTAAAAAAATTGAATTTATTAAAAAAAAAAAGCACGCTTGGAAGACCACTGCACAAATACGGTGTGTCAAAGTTTTGCAATGATCGCCATTTTATTCTCTAGGGTGTTAGAAAAAATATATATAGAATGTTTGTGGATTCTAAGTAATTTTATAGCAAAAAAAAAAAATGATTTTAACTCAAACACCGAACCCAAAAAACAGACTTGGCATTGAAGTGGTTAAAATTATCCAATATAGGGCATAGATTGAGATTCAAATAGTCTCTTATGTTGGAGAATAGCCATATTCCCAAATATTTAAACAATGTCACAACTTTTGATCAGTCTGTGGTTGGACAGCCATTACTTCATCCACTGGTAACATAACAGATTTTTCCCAATTTATATCAAAACCCGAGAAGCTACCAAATGTCCTCATCACCATCATAAGAGAAGTCAGAGTCTGAGCTGTATCTCCCAAAAAAATAAAATATCAGCATATAGAAAAAAAATTTCCTGCCTTTCCCCTCTCTTAAATCCCTTGATATCACTTGCTTTTCTGATCGCTATTGCTAGTGGCTCTAGAGCCATCGCAAAAAGCAGCGGGGATAATGGGCAACCCTGCCTGGTGCCTCTGGATAAAGAAAAGAAATCCGATATGGACCCATGATCTCTATACAAGCATGTGGTGCTGAATATAGTAATCTAAGCAACTTCACAAATCCCTTACCCTAATGAAATTTCTCAATGGTTTCCCATAAATATGTCTACTCTACGCAGTCAAATGCTTTGCCTGAGTCTAGTAACAAAACTGTCCTATTGCCTGTATTGTCTGATGGTATCTGTAAATTAAGAAATAGTCTTCTTAAATTTGTTGATGTGGATCTTACTGAATCCTGACTGATCATAATGTATCAACTTTTGCAGTACCTTATTAAGTGTATTTGCCAAGAAGAGACTTGCCAGGATCTTGACATCCAAGTTTAGCAGTGATATCAGGCAATAAGATTCCGGCATTGAGTGATCCTTATCAGGCTTCGGCAGTACAATGATGTAGCAACCACACATACAGGAACACCGCTCTGTTCTGTGAAGCCAAAATTCAGGTGATTAAGTGTTGCCTCCTTCCCAGGTGCCCAGGCTCTTGAATGTCCTCCACACATTCCACATCAATTGTTGAATCAAGTAAGAAATGAGCCGGCACTTCTTGGGATTAGATGATTAGCTATTTATTCCATAATGACAATACAGCAGCAAACGACACTGACGCGTTTCGGCAACTAGAGTGTGCCTTGATCGCAGCATACATCACAAAGAAACCATAGACCTATAAATACATTTATCCAGGACCCTAAAATTGATTGAATAATTGTCTCTGATTGTCAGACTGGGGGCTGAACATATCTTCGTATAACAAACACAACCAAAATATAAGAAGTCCACACAAGAAAAATACAGTGTTATAAATGGCAGATAAGAATTGCTATACACACCTTTATATGCATTCCATTCTTCAAAAAATGCAACAAATGGATGAAAATTATTTTGAAGAGACAAATCTTTTAAAAGTATAATGAGATCTCTCTGAAGAGTTAAAATATTCAAAAGTGAAAGAGAGGGAGGACATGAGTGCATAAGTCATTTCTACAAGAAAGAACACAATATATCCCCAAATAGACATATACAGATCTCAGATATTTGTATATTAAAATACATCCAAATATTCACTTTAGAAAGAGATCTATACCTTATCTATAGTGCATAAATCATTGCAGCAGGAGAGAACGCATTAGATCACCAATAAGGCAGGTGCAGACCTCAGAAATCTATACATTTAAATAAATCCATATATTTACTTTAAAAAGAGGTCTACATCACATCTATAGTTCATTCCTGCTGGAATTCCTTTCTTCCATTCTTGTCTGTAAACTATAGATCCACCAAACCTCTCTCTGTAAAAGTTTCTGATACGAGTCCCCTCCCCATGGCGGCTGACGGACTTTTCCTATACCATAGAAAGAAAATGATGACATGTTGCCCCCATGCTCGTATTTAAAGTGTTTTGAAACATTAGACAACCCTTTATCAGAGGTATATGAAGCTCCATGGTAATGCTCACTTCATGCACACAGGACTTTAAAAAAAACAGAGAATTGAAGTTTAAACAATTCAGCGCGGAAGTGTACAAGTTTGTGGAAGAAAAAGAATGCAAGCTGAACACTCAAAGGCAATTCCTAATCCTCTCATAGTTTGCATATAAAAATGAGTGCAGCGCAAACAATAGTCCATAAAAATGCAGATAAAATAAAAGGTCCCTCAGTGTGAGACGTGGTGCTATCACTTCAACTCATGCAGGTGAAGACAATGTGGATCCTGTTACCACCACCACTAGCTGAATGTTAGTAAAAAGGACTTTGCCAGTGTTCCTGGCCATTTCCGCGGTGGTGCGCGCACCCCCGTGCGCGTTCGCGCGCTCCCGTGCGCACGCGCCGGAAACGGCGCCAAACGGCGCCTATTTAAACCCTGGACATCCTGCACCAAGTTGCTGCTTGTTCTACAGCGTTCCAGACCTGTGGGCCTCAGCTCCCTACCTGTTCCTGTGTTTCACCTGTTTCCTGTTGACCCGGCTTGCTTTGACCTGTTGTCCGCTACCTGCATCGACCTCGGCTATCCACGACCATCCGCTTGTCTACTCCTCTGTACCTCCGCTGCCCGCCCGTTAACGAACCTTTGCCTGAACTTGACGATCCGCTTGCCTAACCCTTTTGTACCTCTCTGCCTGCACGTTGCCAACCCTGCTTGTACGACCATTCTCCTGTTTGCACGACCTGCTGGAATCTCACTACAACATCTGTGACCATCCAGCCCTCGTGCCATCCCGCACTCTCGGGCCTCTGTCTACACTACCAGGGGTCCTTGAATCGGGTGCGCAAGAGCGGTTGTTCCCTGCACAAGACAGACTCCACCGTCAGGTACGTAACACTGCCTCTCACCTCCTTCATATGAACACAAGGGCCTGCAGGCATGTATCACACTCAATTGGTGATGTAGATCCTAGTCCTCATGCGTAGTAGGTGCTCGTAATAGCTCCAGTAGAAAGGTTCTCCCCGAATGTATGTAAATAAAAATAAACACTTTCTAGTGCGCACTGTATAAAATCCCTTGACTTTATTAAACAACAACCAGGGTACTCACATATAAAAGCACCTCCACTGGTGCCAGTATACAGTCATCAAGTAGAAAATTAAAAATGCAGTCTTCAGGTAAAATGCTAAGATGGCTGTGCGGTGATGTCCGGTGTGCTCCTCCCTCAGGTACGCATTACGTCCTGTGGGCGGGACTTCTTCAGCGTGAGTAAAAAAAAACATCAGTAGCTTATCAGGGATGTTTTCACCTTTTACCAGCGTTATATTACCATAGTTTTTGCGTTTTTTTAGCATTTTTAAAGGGCCAGCGTTTTTTTTGTTTCTTTCAATTGATATAAAACATCCAAAACGTTGGGGATTGACAGTTTTGAGCGTTTTTTAAGCATTTGGACATCTTTACAGCTGAAAAACATCCAAAAAAACCCTCAGCTCTTGGGATTTTTTTACAGCTCAAAAATGTCACTGCTAAAAACAGCTGATAACAGCCTATGTGTGCATGAACACATAGGATAACATGATGGAGGGTTTATTGACTGTAGAAAAAAAACGTCTGCAGCTGAAAACAGCTGCTGAAAAACAGTCAAAAAACGTCCTGTGTGCATGAGACCTAACTGTTTTTCTCAATGGTCTTTTTGTGCAGGCAACATATTGTAAATTGCAGCTTTTGCACTCTACAACATACACAACATTATCAAAACAATGATGCAAGCATCGTTCATGGATTCTGGAAGTTTGAATGAGGCATAAGCCTGACTTTCAGTAGTTCTGGCACTAACAAGCCGTCCATGCCAGAGGCCTTCCCATTGGGAGACTCTGAAACTGCCCTAGTTAATTCCTCCAGTGTTAAAGTGGTTGTCAACCCGTTACAACCACTTTAACCTACAGGTAAGCCTATTATAAGGCTTACCTGTAGGTGCCCTGCATATCTCCCAAACCTGTTTAGGAAATATGCAGAGTACTGCGATGTGCCTATGTCACTGGGCACATGCGCAGTGAAGAAACGGCCTCCGCGCCATTCCTTCACTGAGATCGTGACGTGACTGGCAGCTCCCACACGCACGTGTGGGAGTGACGTCATGTGACTCCGGCCAGTCACAGAGACAGAGATCACGGCCCTGGGAGGAAGAGGGGCAGAAGATGGATGCGGCCTGGAGCGGGGATATCGCTGGCTTTCCAATGCAAGTAAGTGGCACATAATGGGCGGTGCATACTAGCCCATAATGCTTTTACATTCCAGGGTAACATAGAGGAAGTAAACCCCATCAGGGTTTACTTCCTCTTTAAGGGTGCTTCAAGACTAGCCCTTTCTTCCTCAGAAATAGATGGTATTGTCAATGAATTTTAAAACATCTGAGTTCCTTCATTTGGCATGTGGCCTTGCTCTGATATAGGTCTCTGTAGAACCTGACAAAAGAGGACAATATACCTTCTTGTTTATGCGAAATATTCCCCATTTCTGTAAGTAACACAAGCTTTATGTGTAATAACAGTATTTATGTGAATATGCACAAATTACAGGTTTGTGGCAGAACCACACTCCTGATGCTTCTAGTTAGAGAACGTCTGCTTTCCAGTAGCTAGTAAATAGATTTTTTCCAAACACACAAGCTTCTTTTTCTACTAATTAAAAGATTAGCTAAAATCTCTCTTTTCACCTACAGTGTTAGTGCAGGCACATACAATGACTGGCTCACGCTGTCTTTTTGAATGTATTCATACTTTGAAGCAATTAAAAAACAAGAATTAATTTAATAGCCCAATAAAAGTTAGCGTATATATGCAAAAAATTCAAACATTATACTTATAAGTAAAGCAGTTGTTTAAAATATAATGGAGAAATATAATACAAAAGATTATCTAAATGTTTGGGGAGGAAAATGCGAAAAATACCCAAATAGACCCTATGAATATGTACATCTACTGAGTTTTCAGCATTCCATTACTTCCATGGGCAAGTTTAGACTTTGTAAAAACGTTTAATTCCACATCACTGGGAAAAATTGTAACAAATGTGGCACTCATCTGTGTTTAGAGACTAAATATGGATATCAGAACGTTTATGATTCCAGACGGAACCAAGTTCTTATTAACCTTACCATAAACAAAGGCTTACAATGTTTAAACTCTCCATGCGATCTTCTGCATTTATTATTTTAACTGTGTAATGCAAGATTAAAAAAAACATAAATTGTTAAGTTAATCTTTATTCATAGCCTCTTATCAATTTGGTTGCCCTTCTCTGCACTTCCTCCAGTTCGAAGATGTCCTTTTGCGTGAACAGGTGCCCAAAATTGAACAGCATATTCCAGGTGAGTCCTTGTTAAAGATTTTACAGGGGCAAAATTATGTCTTTCTCTCTGTAGAGTCAATAGTTCTTTTAACAGAATACATTATTTGCTAGCTATAGAAACTGCAGTTTGGCATTGCATGCTATTATTAAGTGTATGATCTACTCGAACACCTAGATCCTTCTCAGCCATTGACTCCCCAGCTGTCATCCTCCCAGAACATATGATGCATGCACATTTTTTAGCCTCCAAGTGCATAAGTTTACATTTATCAACATAAACCACATTCACCACATGATTGCCCAATTAAGAGGCAGGCTTGTAAATTGGAGATATCCTGTAAAGACATTCCACTGCATAGCTTGGTGTCATCTGCAAACACTAAAATTGTAATTTTAATCTCAAGCTCTATATCATTTATAAATATATTAAAAGTAAGAGTCCCGACACTGAACCACTAATAACCTTAGACCATTCAAAGTGTGAATCACTACTCTCTGAATACTGTCTTTTAGCCAGTTTTCTGGCATCATGCCTCAGGATGTGATGTCATAAGGGGGCGGGGCACTGAATGCAGAGCGTGCACACAGCATAAGTCTGGGAAATCGCGTTGTGTCAACATGGGAAGAAGGACAGAGGGAGAAGACAGCGGCAAAAGAGCAGATGATAGAAGCAGATAGAAGACCCCTCAGAAGATATAAGACCCCGTAAAAGAGCAGAAGAAATAAGATGGCGGAGAGGGGAGAAGATGCCGGAGCTGATTTAATAAAATATTTTAAAAAGCTGTGTAGTTTTTGGGGGTTTTTTTTTTTACACTTTTTTTTCAGGTGAATGGGTAAGGGTAAAATGCACTCCATACTGATTCACATAGGGTGGGGGCTGGGATCAGGGGCCCCCTTGTTAAAGGGAGCTTCCAGATTCCGATAAGCTCCCCGCCCGCAGACCCCGACAAGCACTGGCAAGGGTTGTCGGGAAGAGGCCCTTGTCCTCATCAACATGGGGACAAGGTGCTTTGGGATGGGGGGGCGCAGTGCCCCAAAGCACCCATACTCCCCATGTTGAGGGCATGCGGCCTGGTATGGTGCAGGAGGGGCGCTTGCTTGTCCTCACCCCCTTTCCTGGCCTGCTAGGCTGCGCGTTCGGATAAGGGTCTGATATGGATTTTGGGGGGCCCCACGCCATTTTTTGGGGGGTTGGGGTTCCCCTTAAAATACAAATCAGACCGAAGGGTCTGGTATGCTTGTGGGGGGGAACCCTACACAAATGTTTTTTTAAAAAAATTGCGGGGTTCCCCTTTAAGATCCTCTGCACACAAGTCAAGCCGCAAGTCAAATCATCATGATCTGACTTCTGGTGCGATTCCACTATTCAAATCAATGGGTCATAGGGAACCATTGATTTTGAATAGAGACAAACGCCTAACGAGGCTTAATGCCGTGTATACGTTAAGCAATGTTATTTTGCGTTTTTCAATGTTAGAGCGTTTTTACAGCTGAAAAACGTCTCTCAGAACCCACTGGTCTTGCCTTTTTTTTACAGCTCAAAAATGGCACAGCCAAAAACAGTTGATAACAGCCTATGTGTGCATGAACACATGGATAATATGATGGGGATTTTATTGACTGTAGAAAAAACGTCTGCAGCTAAAAACAGCTGATGTAAAAACATCCAAAAACATCCAGTGTGCATGAGGCCTAAAATTCTGTTTTTATGATGGTATTAGGGGAATAATAGTGCATATGGAATAGGCAGACTGCACATCTGCAAAGGCACCATCAATTCTGAAAGATATATCCAGGTTTTAGTGCAGAATATGCCCATCCAGACAATGGGGTTGATTTACTAAAGGCAAATCCACTGTGCACTACAAGTGCACTTGGAAGTGCAGTCACTGTAGATCTGAGGGGGACAAGCAAGGAAAAAAATGGCATTTTTGCTTGCACATGATTGGATGATAGAAATCAGCAGAGATTTCCCTAATTTCAGATTTTCTCATCAGATCTACAGCGACTGCACATCCAAGTGCACTTGTAGTGCACAGTGGATTTGCCTTTAGTAAATCAACCCCATTGTCTTTTCCAGAGAAGGCTTGTTTATTTCGGCAGTACAATGCTAAACCGCATACTGCATCTATGACAGCTGCGTGGCTTCGTAGTATTAGAGTACGGGTGCTTAACTGGCCTGCCTACAGTCCAGACCTTTCACCAACTAAACATATTTGGTGCATCTTGAAATGAAATTTACAGCACAGAAGACCCAGGACTGTTAAGCAGTTAGAATCCTATATCAGGCAAGAATGGGGCCAAAAACTCTAGGTCTTCTCAGTTCCCAGATGTTTACAGAGTGTTGTTAAAAGAGGGGAAACTACATTGTGGTAAACATGACCCTGCATCATGTTTCTTGAGACATGTTGCTGCCATCAATTTCAAAATTACCTTATTCTGTTCATAAACTTGTAGATTTGTAAACATTTGATAGGTTTTCAATTTTCTATTCCAAATAAAATATGGATATATGAGATTTGCAGATCATTGCATTCTGTTGTATGTAGATTTTACACAGTGCTCCAACTTTTTGGAATTGGGGTTGTACCTATACAACCTTTGCAATCCATTTATTTAGATTAATCTGAGAAGGAGCAAAAATAATAGCTTACAAATGCCATAGTGCAGTCGTCCTTTTTTTTTTCTTCTAACACAATTTATACAGCTATATTTCACAGAACATCCATGACCTAGTTAATACATATTATCCGTGCCGTAATGCAAAATACATGGTAGAATTAAAATCGGGGGACTGTACTGTAAATTCGTCGTCAAAGTAGTTTTACATGTTCTTTCATTACCAACAAAATTTTACGATTTTGTGTCACGACACGTAAATAGAACCAGAACGAACGTGAATTTCGAAAATATTTTCGGATATTTAGGTTACATTATTTGACAAACAATGTAAAATTAAGATGGTACATAAAACGTAATGCCGTGCCTATTATACATAATTGATCCAGTACCTACAAGACACTTTATATCGACATATTTAACACAATCTTCTTTTTTTTTTCCTGCTGACGTGATACCGTAAACATTCGATAATAAAAACGAGGAAGAGTCTAATTAGATTTATTTACCTAACGTTTCCAACATATCCATGTTGGGGTTAAGGTTTTTCAACCTCGTGACACATTTTAGATGTATGTTGTCTTACGTTACTAGACGTTTAGAGTATATAGGTATAAAATA
>BLSH010115851.1:1693797-1717081 GCA_018402905.1 Glandirana rugosa
TATGTGCGAAATCTTGGACTTCTAATAGGCTGACTACTTAAATATACATGCTACAGGGCAAATCCTGAAGAGTGAAAACACATTGTTTACTAGTAGAACTCTAGTGTATAAGATCTGAAAAGAAGGAGGACGCTGCACTAATACATCACTATGCGCGTGTATGCGTAGCAGGATCACCTTATAAATAATGCGACAAGGAATATACAGCGATTATGCTGTTCCAGGGTAGTCTTAGAATTAGGTTGGCCATAGACTGGCTGATCTCTCTAAGAACAATAGCAGGGGAGAGACTGGAATATTAAAGTGGTTGTAACTCTAAAAAAAAACAAAAAAACATTCCTGTCCCTTTAAGGAACATTATAAATGCATGTGTAATGTCATTTATCCCTTTTCATGTTCTACAATGCCTGGCTGATCCTACGTTCACTCTGTAAACTGGCCACACTAATCATGGCTGCTAATCCATGATAGCGTGGTCAGTTTACATACCTCTGTCTTCCTGCTGTGTATTCGGTGTCTCTGCATCTCCCTCTCTTTCCTTCCTTCTCTGTCGGTTTCCATAGTCTGTAGTCTGTGTGAAGGCGATCTCCTCCCTGCCCCTCCCTTCCTGCCTTGTTATTGTGCTGCAGCTGCTTCTCCCCTTTAGCAAAGTGGTTGTAAAGTCACATCTATTATATACAGTGGGGATCGAAAGTTTGGGCACCCCAGGTAAAAAAATTGTATTAATGTGCATAAAGAAGCCAAGGAATGATGGAAAAATCTGCAAAAGGCATCAAATAACAGATTGGACATTCTTATATATATTGCTCATTCCGGCCAAAAAGTTCAATTGTAACCTCATCGGTCCACAGAACTTGTTTCCAAAATGCATCAGTCATGCTTGTCTATATGTTCATTTGCAAAGTTCAAACGCTGATTTTTGTGGTGAGGACGTAGAAGAGGTTTTCTTCTGATGACTCTTCCATGAAGACCATATTTGTACAAGTATCCACAACTCCAGTGTCTGCCAGATCTTTCTGGAGGGATCGTGCAGTCAAACGTGGGTTTTGAATTGTTTTTCTCACAATCCTGCGAGCTGTTCTGGCTGATATTTTTCTTGGTCTTCCAGATCTTGCTTTAACTTCCACTGTTCCTGATGACTACCATTTCTTAATTACATTCCGAACAGAGGATATTGACATCTGAAAATGCTTTGCTATCTTCTTATAGCCTTCTCCAGCTTTGTGAGCGTCAACTATTTTCAGTTTCAGGTTTCTAGACAACTGCTTAGAAGATTCCATGGTGCTGATTGTTGGGGCAAGGTCAGATGAGTCTGGGCCTTTAAAACCTTTGAGATTGACATCACCTGGTCTTCCCAGACGATGATGGAGAACAATCCATGACACTGGCAGGTCTCAGCCTTGCAAAGGGAGCAGTGCATGCTATAAATTCTGCAGGGTGCCCAAACTTTTGAAGACGCCATTTTTTTGTTTTCTGTAATTTTGAAAGTGTCAATGATGGAAATAAAATCTAACTTTTGTTGACATATTATAAGAATGTCTAATCTGTAATTTGATGCCTTTTGGAGATTTTTCCATCTTTCCTTGGCTTCTTTATGCACATTAATACAAATTTTTACCTGGGATGCCCAAACTTTCGATCCCCACTGTACGTTTATCCTCTCTGTTTTAAGAACATATTAAGCATAGTTCTAATGCTTTTTTAAAACAAAATAATGCTAAATCCCTTCTTTCCCTGCTGTGTGGTCACATGTCCTCCCTCTGCTAACTTGCATACGTCAGAAGGGAATCTCAGCCCCTCCCACTGTACTGACTTAGTTTGAGAAGGGGAGTGGAGGGAGGACACTTGACCACACAGCAGAGCTGGACAAATAATGTATTTAGCATTATAATTTTTTTTTTAAAACACACATACTGTACTTAATATGTTCCTAAAACCGAGAGGATAAAAATATATAACAGATGTGACTTTACAACCACTTTAACTGGTGTTGGAACTTGCTACCATACTCACCCTCAGTGAAAGCAACACTAACAGGACACTTCCACTTGCTTTGCTCTTCAACACAGAAGAACGAAGGATTGGGACCTGTTCACAGGGAACATTTTCAAGAAGCTAGAAAATCCTCTTGTGTTATGAGGACCTCTCTCATCTGCCTAAAGCACTTGCTGTCCCCCCTAATTTTTTTAATCAAAAACAATAAATTTGTCAGCAAAGTGATGCATCTGTATTACAAAACAATTAAAAAAAATCAGAGGTAGTTAAAGTGGTTGTATGCTCTCCTATCGTTTTCAGCTAAGGAAGCTGGCATCTTAGCCTCTGTTTAATCTGCAACTGCCATGATGCTGCACATGTGATCCATTATGACACCACCCATTGGATGGTTTGCTAGTTTGGTTGAGAGCACAATCAAGGAGACAGCTGGCATGCCAGGAATATTAACTCTTTTTTTACACTATCAAATCGATGGGTAGACAACCGCTTTAAGTGCTGCAAAGGTCCTTCCCCCCTGTAAAAAGTGTGATGGCCAAAGTACTTACGAAATAGACAGCCATTTGTCTTGCATTGGCTATTAAAGAAACACCAGTCTGACTTATAGCCAAATAGCCGGAAATAACGCATTTTCTTAACAGTGAACAAGTTAAAAAATGGATGTTTACTTTCGACCACATAAAACAATAACTGCCCACAATAACTAGAGGATATATTGTACCTGCTCTGTAGTCTTATAAAAGTTCTAGTAAAACAGTCAGGCCAAACACTGGACAAAAGGCTCTCATTTGCAGGCCAACATATTGGTTCATAGCCCAAGTGTCAACTGGGCTGTGGGACAAAATAAACTTTGTCCCATGCTGACTAATTTTTGTATTCTGAACTATTAAGTACACAGAAGCTGGCTTAAAAAAAGCCTAGTTCTGATGCATTCTCACAGTAAATGTCACATAAAGAGAATTTAAGGGAACTCGCTGTGCTTTTACAACAACAAACACAGGATTGGACTTTCTTGCTTCTATAACATTTTGTCCTCGATCCATGAAATACAGTGCGACTCATGTTAGACTACAGTACATTTTGTACACAAATCATTTCTGCATTTCTGCTTGTGATAATCAGTATATTTGATAGGATGCTTTAGATGAAATACAACAGCCTACAGAAGAAAAAGGAAAACTTCCTTAGCAGTGCAAGCCATGGTTAAATCAAACCAAATTTGGCTAGCTGCAACAAATTTCCTTATTTGCCCTTGCATCGGAATAGCATCCCTCAACCCTATGACACATTTATGGTTTACCCAGGCCGGCTGTCACGTTCCCTGTTCATGTGTTATCCCATTCCTTTGCTGCTGCTGCTGTGGCCCCCACCCTACATGTTCACCAACTTCTGAGGATAAATTTGTCTTTTCTGGATCTGTTCTGAAAGCAGCTGCAGATTCTCTGAATATTACTCTCCCTAGAGATTCCTTGATTTTAAATATGATTTTCCATTCCATTAAAAACTTGTCTCGGGTGGATGTGTGACATACTGTCTACGACTGCGTGTGTATTCTTACAAAATACGTATATAGCTCATAGTCCTGTGCTCAGCGCTGCCTAACACGAATGTGGGTGCTAACTAAATGCATGTTTGCTCACCTAGGGCGCCTGGTATGGTAATATCTTCTTTTAACCACTTCAATACTGGGCACTTTCACCCCCCTCCTTCCCGGACCAATTTTCAGCTTTCAGCGATGTCGCACTTTGAATGACAATTGTTCGGTCATGCAACACTGTACCCAAATTAAATTTTATCATTTTTTTCACACAAATAGAGCTTTCTTTTGGTGGTATTTAATCACCACTGGGGTTTTATTTTTTACACTACAAATAAAAAAAGACCAACATTTTTTTAAAAAAAGGCAATTTTCTTAATTTCTGTTATAAAATTTTGCAAATAGGTAATTTCTCTTCATAATTTTTGACCAAAAATGATACTGCTATATTTCTTTGGTAAAAATAACCCAAATCTGGGTTTATTTGGTGTTGGTGGTGATGGGGGACAGATGTTTTATGCACTGTGACAGATGTGACGGGGACATGCAGATGTTTTGGGGACTGTGACAGATGTGAAGGGGACATACAGATGTTTTGGGGACTGTGACAGATGTGACGGGGACATACAGATGTTTTGGGGACTGTGACAGATGTGACGGGGACATACAGATGTTTTGGGGACTGTGACAGATGTGACGGGGACATAGAGGTTTTGGGGACTGTGACAGATGTGATGGGAACATAGATGTTTTGGGGACTGTGACAGATGTGACGGGGACATAGATGTTTTGTGCACTGTGACAGACGTGACGGGGACATACAGATGTTTTGTGCACTGTGACAGACGTGACGGGGACATACGGATGTTTTGGGGACTGTGACAGATGTGATGGGGACCTACAGATGCTTTGTGCACTGTGACAGATGTGACTGGGACATACAGATGTTCTGGGGTCTGTGACAGATGTGATGGGGACATACAGATGTTTTGTGTACTGTGACAGATGTGACTGGGACATACAGATGTTTTGGGGACTGTGACAGATGTAATGGGGACATACAGATGTTTTGGGGACTGTGACAGATGTGATGGGGACATACGGATGTTTTGGGGACTGTGACAGATGTGATGGGGGACATACAGATGTTTTGAGGACTGTGACAGATGTGACAGGGACATACACGTTTTGGGGACTGTGACAGATGTGACAAGGACATACAGATGTTTTGGGGGCTGTGATAGATGTGATGGGGACATACAGATGTTTTGTGTATGGTGACAGATGTGATGGGGACATACAGATGTTTTGGGAACAGGGACAGATGTTTTGGGGACAGTGACAGATGTTTTGGGGACAGTGACAGATGTGACAGGGACTTACAGATGTTTTGGGGACTGTGAAAGATGTGATGGCGACAGATGTTTTGGGAACTGGTACAGATGTTTTATGGGGACACTGACGTGTATGGGGACAGGGGGTATCAGGGGTGCTTGGTGTACTATGTGTGGGGCAATATGTGACAGCTCTCTGTATAAAATCATCTTCATACAGAAAGCTATCACAGAGCTGCAGATTCCCCCCCCCCCTTCACTGAGCTCTCTCTGAGCTTAGCGGGGGGAGGACTGTCACAGAGACACATGTCTCTGTTTACAGCCGTCCCGTGATTGGGAGGGCCAATCACAGTGCTCATATCCCGATCATAATGATCACAGGATCAAGCCGCAGCACACCTTGTGGCCGCGTTGCGAGCACTCATTCTGAGGGACGTTCCTAAATGTCCACCCAGAACAGTGAGGCACCCACCCGGCCATATATGTACAGTGGCCGGGTGGGAGGTGGTTAAATATAAAATGTGCCCTTGAGACTCATGAACTCAAACTTAAAATTACATAATAAAGATCATATATAACTATCTATTTAGATTTCTGTGCCTTACATTTTAACACAGAGCCACACTTTTTTCATCAATCCATACATTGCTTTCCATCCCATCAGTGGGAAGACAGAATGGTTATTAAAAAAAAAAAAAGAAGAAGAGCACCCAAACTGAATAATGTTTGACATTTACCCTCCAGAATGCCATTAAGCCCAATAAAGTCTATGTGCAATAGTAGAGTAGTTGTATGAAGCTAGCATGAGGTCACAGTATCTACCAACTGCCAGCAAAGAAACTCCATTATCCACCTCTACTGACCACAGAAGTGTTTCTTTCTTTCCACAGCAGTCTCTGAAATGAAATTAATTCCATTTGCTGATAGCAGTTTAGGGTAAATGAGCTCCGTTATGTTTCTTTGAAGTGTAAATGAGTGTGTGCTGTCATCAGGGCCTGCATTAAAGCCCCGCTGTCTGCAGCACAGAGTGCGCGACACGGATCGTGAGTCCTGGGGCTTTCCAATAGTTGTTTCCTTTGCAAGAAGTGGAGATTCTCTTTCATACTAAGAAAATGCTAATTTATATCAATAACCTTTTCTAATGCTGCAATATTGACATAACTGTTTGTAGGTCATTCAGCTTTCACCTATTGATGAAATGCTGCCAAATTAATACAAAAGGAAGAAATAATGCTATTTAACTGACAAAACCGGAATTATTTTCTTTTTAAAGAGTTAGCACTCCCCAAATTTTATATCAAAGGGTAACTCCACTTTTGTGGGGAAAAAAATAGCAAATAAAGAAAAAATAATATAGCGTGTACAATTGCGATACAAGTCATATTGTAATTGAATGTTATTAAAAATTACGTTTATTTTCGATCTGCAGCCACTCTAATTTTCCGAGAATGCATTGCAATATGGCTACCTGGAGTTGTTCTGTACACAGAGTGTGTACGGACCACTCACCAAAAACGTTTCCTGCTTGTGTGATTGCCTCGCCAATTTTCCCAGAAATCTGTCTAAGATACAAGCCAGATTTCAGGCACCCCCTGCAATAAAAATTTAATTTTTGGAGAGATACTTTTAATAGGAGCATGTCTAAAGGGATGCAGGCCCAGTAGATTTCCTCATTAGTGCTCTCCAGCTGCACAGCTGACTAATTATGAAACCCTTCCCATTAGACCTACTCAGTACAGAGGCACAGAGACACACAGAGGGATTTCTTCAGAATAACAAAAGGTTGGAATCTGCAACAAAGTTTGTTATACTTCTTGCAATGTACATAAATCACCCAGAGGGGAATGTTTTTTTCTCAACAAAAGTGGAGTTACACTTTAATGGGTACAGTAGTCCAAGTCACCTACTGCTTTCTTCAGTCTCTTGGGTAGATCTCCCTGCCACAGTTCCAAGCCATGTTTCTAGCCCCTTGATGTCTTCCTGCTACTCCTGCCTCTACTACCACTCTGCTTATTCAATTCTTCATAAGGTAACACAGATTGAAAAAAGACCAGAGAAAACCAGAACCCCTTAAACTTAGGTTGGCCATACACGGATTGAAAATTGGCCAATTCAGCAGGGACCTGCCAAATTTCGATCCAAGTATTGGCACTGTTGGGAAATTTCTGCTCGGTCAGTGCTGCAGGCTATAGCTTGCAGCGCTGATCAGTGTATTCTAATGGCGGGGAAATCTCCCCACTGTCAGAAAGCAAAGACCCAGCAGGGAGGATTCCACCAGTCCCCATGTGTGGATGAGGGAATCAAGTCAGTTTCTTTCACTCAACCTGCTGGTTGAACAAAAAAAAAAAACCTAACCCATCTATGGCCAGCCTTACTCCTAGAGTTTTGCAGACCCGGGACGGCAATCTCATCTCACTGATCTCACCAATGGAGTCCTAAGAGATCCTTCCTTGTTACTGTAAGGTAACCAAATCAGGATTATTTTAGTCTGAAGTTCAGAGCCTTTAAAAAAAAAAAAAAGTCATATAAGATGTAATACTAAATATTGCCAACTTAACAGCTTGAGTTCCTGAATCTTTCTCTAATCCACTTTAGTCACACACTCAGCACAGTTTTTTTTTACTGTTTCAGTGATGTCTTGGCTTTGCCCATTTTTTTTTTTTATTTAACCCTAATGTATTATTCAACGTTTAATTTTCAGAACATACAGTATAGGGGTTTTAATTTGTTAGCAGATTTGGATACATATATTTTATATCCCTGGACTTTATCAGGAATAAATTGCAATAAGTTAGAAAAAATGCATTTTCCTGTAATTTCCCAATATAACATTTATATAAATTTCCACTCTCCATATAGTTACCCCCTAATATAATAAACACGCCTGCTAATTTGAATTATATCACATTAGTGTGAATTTTTATTTGGTAGCAGATTTGGATACATATATTTTATATCCCTGGTTTTTATCAGGAATAAATTGCAATAAGTTAGAAAAAAATGCATTTTCCTGTAATTTCCAAATATATCTAAATTTGCACTCTCCATATAGTTACCCCCTAATATAATGAACAACGACTGCTAAATTTAATTATATCACATTAGTGTTAATTTTATGTAATGTAAATCTCCATTGTAAACATAATGCAGAAAAAGCCAGGGTAGGATACTATGATGCTGGGGGAGAAAAATTAGGGGATACATTGTCCCACCATGATATTAGAAAACACCCAATATTGAAAAAAAGTGGAACTGCCCATTTCAATGCAAGATGAATTTGCAACTCCACTGATCTTGCCTATAGGATTTAAACTAAAGCTGTCCATACATTGTGCAGATGTCCGTCGGTTCATCAGGCACCTTCAGCGCAACATTGTTCAATTGAAAAATTGAAGGAGCCAAGCAGAAAATTGTGGACAGAGCAGTGGCGCATGTCAGAATACCGATAGCCCAGAAGGGGGATTTGTCCATCCACGCTGTATGGTGTGGTTAGAGGAATCTGTTAGGCAGGCCATGGTTGCAGGAAAGAAATTTATATGATTCCCCCATCAACACAGACAGTGTAGAGAAGGGGAATCCTTCCTGCTGAGCAATTGTCCTCTTCGGGCGGGGGAAGCCACCCCAATGGGTGAAAACAGTGATTATCGCTAGCAGCTATAGCAGCCGCTTGAGATAATCACAAGCGAATTCAGCAGACTGTTTGTACCCAAGGTAATCAATCAGCTTGGTACATTCAGCCTGCCCATTAATGGTTTGAATTTAGGCTGGTTCCCGCTGAACAGGCCAAGATTTGAGTCGTCTATGGGCGCCTTCGATTTTTTTTTTTTTAATTCAGCCTTCCAACTGAACAAACTAAATCTATCAGTGTATTGCCAGTCTGGCCTAGGCAGACCGTTGTCAATTATTAGTAGCTATCAGATGAAAAAAAAAAACATTTTTAGCTAAATTCTGCTAAAACTTTTGTGAATCAGTACTGCTGGGACCTTGAAGAAGGGGACACACCCCAAAAGCTTGTCCTGAAAAATTGTATGTTAGTGCAAATAAAGTATCACGGACAGTACTCAATTTTTCTCTGTTGCAATTGCACTAATACGGCTACAATCTCCTCAAGCATGATAGTTCTTTAAAGCCAAATCAGAGCCTAAACATTTTGTATTATTTAATTTTGGACAGACCTAAGAGGAATAAATACTGTCAATAATGTCAATTTATAACATTACACAACAGTCCATGACCATGTTAAGGAGATTTCAGCTAATTTCCTATTTCTGCAACAGCAGAACAAAAATAACAGGACCGGTTGTCATTGGGACGGAAAGACACAGACCGTACTAGTAACTCTTCTTCATTATACTGAAAAAGAACTGTTTTGAAGCTGTCTTGTTTCCCCACTGGAGAGATCTCCAATCACATACAGTCACAAAAGGAAATGAAAGGAAATCTCCCCAAAGAGCATTTAGACTGCAAAAAAAAAAAAAATTACTCTTATCCAAAACTGAAAAATAAGATCTGGCTGGATTCAGGCTTTCCAAAGCTCCACTGCAGAATCCAATAAATGTATGAATGCAGTGGGGTATCCCCTGCAATCTATGGGTTAAATGCTCATTTGGCTAGGGGGAATAATGGGTTTATTTACCAGCAGCCCAGAGTGGGGCTTTCAGTAGAGTTAATACACAGGGAGATTATCCGACTTGTTATTTTAGGTCATATATAAGTGCAATCTTTGCTGCTTATTGAGTACATATGGTTTTCCTTGCTGGATTGTTATCTACCAGGATTTTGACCAGACAGAAAAGATTGGTTGTATTATGAAGGCATCTGCACAGTTGTGCATCCATTGCACAAGCATTTCTAATTGTCCTCTGCATAATATGGACATTGGACAAAGATACAAACACTTAGATCATACAGATTTAGTTGCATGGCCACATCCAAAAAAATTATGTGGTCAAAATCTTTATATAAATAGCCATCCATATTATTAAATAATATGCAAACCCTATGAGATGTAAAGGAGTAAGCTTTATTAGAATTTAAAACATCCTTCCGCAGTAAGTAGCAGCGTCCATTCTGTTTGAGGATTCCCTTCTAAACTCCGTTGCTTTGCAAATTGAACAAATTAGCAAAAAATTAAAAATCAATAGTTAATTCTCTGTGATTGGCATGCTGGAACTGCTGAAGGCTCACAATGAAATAACCGCACATTTACTTTAAAATGTAATTTTATGCTTCAGATCCAAGTCACACTGATTTTCATAATTGGAAGCTGACAGGTTTGGAAATGGCCATTTCTTTAGTGATAAGCTCTAGAGCGGTGGCTGCAGGAATTTGTCATTTGATCTCCTGCAAAGAGACAGCACCACCCAGGGAAAGCCATGAGATTTTTTTCTGAGAAAAAATATTTCAAGCTATTGTTTTCCTAAATTATCCTTTTTTATAGATGCGTGATTTTACTAGACATCATCGGGTCACACAAAGCCCTCTAGTCATTTCAAAGGTGGTAAAATGCTGAAACAGTGGAACAGCAGCCACATGCAGGTGCAGGGATGTCATAGGGATGTCAAAAGAGTGACAATCTTGCAAAAAAAAACTATATTTCTTCATTTTTGCTAAAATACAAATCCAAAAAAAATATATATAGTAAAACAAATTTATTTATCGGTTTTGGCCGATTTATATTCTTCCTCATATTTTTGGTAATAAAAAAAAAAAAGTCGCAATCTGCGTTTATTGATTGGTCTGCGCAAAAGTTGCCACGTTTATAAACCATGGGAATTCATTTCTGGCGTTTTTACATTTTGTTTTTTACTAGTAATGGCGGTGATCTGCAATTTTTATCGGGACTTTGATATTTTGGCGGACATGTCGGACATTTTTGACACTTGTTTGGGACCAATGACATTTATACAGCGATCAGAAATTCAAATATTCACTGATTACTGTATAAATGTAATTGGCAGTGAAGGGGTTAACTTGCAGGGGGAGATCTAGGGGTTAACTGTGTTCCCTAGGCGTGTTCTAACTGTGAGGGGGCTGGGTTACCATGGGCATAAGAGATCTAACTGATCCCAGTGACAGGGATCAGTAGATCTCTTAGATGCCCACTGACAGAGCAGGGAACCTCTGTGTTTACATCGGCAGTTTCCCATTCTTTCTCTCTGGCAGGTCATCGTGGCTCACCAGCGGACACCGGGTCCGCCCAAGCCGCGAGCACACTCCTGCAGAGTGCGGCAGGCACAAGAGCACGCTATCGGCGCCGTGCTGCTGCCCGCTAACTTCACACGCACGGCTCACCGCTTATATACAGCGATTCGCGGAATAGAGCCACACTGCCGCCGTACATGTATAGTATGCGGTCAGGAAGTGGTTAATGACTGAAAGAAGTATTGGACCCCTTCCCAACATAACTTAGTATTTAGTGGTTAAACCCTTGCTGGCAATCACAGAGGTCAGATGTTCCCTGTAGTTTGACACCAGGTTTGCACACATCTCAGGAGGGATTTTGTCCCACTCCTCTTTGCAGATCCTCTCCAAGTCTTTGAGGTTTCAAGGCTGAAGTTTGGTAACTCGAACCTTCAGCTCCCTCCACATATTTTCTATGGGATTAAGGTCTGGAGACCTAGGCCACTCCAGGACCTTAATGTGCTTCTTCTTGAACCACTCCTTTGTTGCCTTGGCTGTCTGTTTTGGATCATTGTTCTGCTAGAATACCCATCCACGACCCATTTTCAATGCCCTGGCTGAGGGAAGGAGGTTCTCACCCAAGATTTGATGGTATATGGCGCTGTCCATCATTCGTTTGATGTGGTGAAGTTTTCCTGTCCCCTTAGTAGAAAAACACCCCCAAAGCATAATGTTTCCACATCCATGTTTGACGGTGGGGATGGTGTTCTTGGGGTTATAGGCAGCATTCCTCCTTCTCCAACTCTAACCAGTTGAGTTGATGCCAAGGAACTTAATTTTGGTCTCATCTGCCCACAACACTTTCACCCAGTTCTCCTCTGAATCATTCAGATGTTCATTAGAAAACTTCAGACGAGCCTGTACATGTGCTTTCTTGAGCAGGGGGGCCTTGCGAGCGCTGAAGGATTTCAGTCCTTCACGGCGTAGTGTGTTACCAATTGTTTTCTTGGTGACTATGGTCCCAGCTGCCTTAAGATCATTGACAAGATTCTCCTGTGTAGTTCTAGGCTGATTCCTCACTGTTCAAATGATCATTGAATCTCCGCGAGGTGAGACCTTGCATGGAGCCCCAGACCGAGAGAGATTGACAGTTATTTTGTGTTCCTTCCATTTGCAAATAATCGCACCAACTGTTGTCACCCTCCCACCAAGCTGTTTAGCAATGGTCTTGTAGCCCATTCCAGCCTTGTGCAGGTCTACAATCTTATCCCTGACATCCTTGGACAAATAAAAATAAAAAGCGTGGCACTATATTGTAACCCTAAATATTTAGGGTATTCAACAGCAGTGAATCAGTGTTATGTACAACCATTAAATAAATACTGATATACCATCATAAAAATATTAAAATTAAAGTCAATGCTGGCTCTTGGATTATGAGCCAGCCCAAAGGGAGGTGGGAGTGAAGGCAAGAAGAAGACAGGGGTCGTCCGTAGACCACAAGGATGCCCCAGATGGACTCTTGAAGGTAATAGTGTTTAAAATATAGTCCAAATAAACAAGATTAAATAAAGGTGAACAATGTTCTACAATGTTCTACACTACACTGATGAAGTGAAATGAAAATGCACACATGTATAATAAATATGCTTACCAGATACTGGCAAGACACCAGCATAAAACAATAGATCCAGTGGGGATGAATTTGATAGTAGGAGTCTCTCTCCGTTAGGCAAGGATGAATCTGTATCTCCGTCCTATTTAAAGGGACAGTCTGGCCTCCTTGTAGGTATTTTACGCCACTCAGATCAGAATTGAAGAGAAAGATCTGTTCTTGGACAGCCACAGATGACTTTGGTTTGTCTTTTAGAACCAATGCAGAAATATGGCCAGTACAACATTGTTACCTCCTTTCCTCTTTGGTCTTAGCCATGGTGGAGAGATTGGAATCTGGTTGATTGATTGCTTCTGTGGACAGGTATGTTTAAAACAGGTAACAAGCTGAGATCAGGAGCACTCCCTTTAGGAGAGTGCTCCTAATCTCACCTCGTTACCCGTATAGAAGACACCCGGGAGCTAAAAATCTTGCTGATTGATAGCGAATCAAATACTTATTTCACTCATTAAATTGCAAATCAATTTATAATTTTCGAAATGCGTTTTTCTGAATATTTTTGTTGTTATTCTGTCTCTCACTGTTAAAACAAGCCTACCATTAAAATTATAGACTGATTATTTCTTTGTCAGTGGGCAAATGTACAAAATCAGAAAGTGGATCAAATACATTTTCTCTCACTGTACTAACAACTCAGACAAGCTTTATAAAATCTGGACTTTGAATGGATGTAGAAAAGATAGAGCCGAGGATAAACAGGTACAACTTATGTAGGAGGATTAGTTTCATCTCTGTGTATCATCTGAGGCCAGTCTCTTCACTGGGTATATGTAAGGGTTTATAACCACTTTAAAGCAAACCTGTGTGTTGCCCATGCAAATGAATAAGTACCATGTATCTATTTTATCTATATGTAAAAAACTGTTTTCACCTTTTTTCATCCTTTTTTGTAGATCGGTACTTCTGATTTCCTACAGCCTCTTGTGGAGGATTCTGTGTACCTGCATGCACTCCAAAAATTGCTGCAATTATTTAGCCTGTCCACTGATTCCTATTTAGCAGCTCAGCCCACTCTTCCACACTGTACCTGTAGAATGCATGTGGAAATCACTCCTCTTGACTTCTAGAGTTTTTTTAAACAGAGGAAGATGTTTGTGCATATTTACTCATTATTGCACATAATACTGTCCAGCAAATGTTTTTGGTACTTTTTTTTTTACACACCAGTGTACAGGCCCATAAAACACAATGGGTTATATTTAGAGCAGTAAAAAAAGAACCCCCAAAAACGAATTCCTTGCAACAGTCTTTGACCTTTTGCGCCCAGAGAATGCTTCATTTAGGTGTGTATAGTCTAGTATAAGTCTATATTTTTGTCTATATCGGTTCTATCACAAGAAAAAGTTCATTCATTAATTGAATTGATTGCAAGATAGTTTGACGTGATTATAGGTATATCCAAAATGTTTTATATAATATGGCTGTAAACGTCATTGTGCTTCTGTACTCCTACAATTCTTTGTTGCACTATACTTTGTATTTTTTTTATTAATAAAACCTTATGCAACTAAAAAAATAAAAAATAGAACGCATAAAATTGTTTTTAGGCATCCCATGTGCCCGAGGTCCAATAGATGATTTGGTAGATATTTTTTTCTCATCTGATGAAACAAGGTGCCTTTATTTGCTTTTTCAGTGTATTTAATTTTTTTTGGAGTGGTTTTAGATAGAGGGGCTATAAATCCCTACTCCTTTTTCCTCTCAAATTTGTATTCTCTTTACCTGTCCTGATACAACATTTGAGCTGTCACCACAACAGCAATAGACAGCAAATCTTACAATGTAGACACTTGGTGACAACTTTTGAGAGAACATTTTCCTCATTTTGGAATTTCTCTCACTTCCTGCTGTGTCTAAAGGACAAGAAGTAAAGGGACATCTCCCTTAATGGGACACAGATGTAAAAAAAATGGTAAGGTCTGTAACCATCCCTTACTTTATCCAAAATAGAGGATTTGGCTTTAGATATACGCCAAGACAAATTACAATTATCTATTATAATCAAGAAAATGCAACTTACAATGTATGCAGCTATTTAGAGAACATTCATTGTTAGTTTGTACAAACAGTCCTCTGCACACCTGGATTTGTGGGCAAGCTGCACAAGCCTGGCTATTGTTGTCACCTTTCTGGCAAAAATTCTATGCTTCCACCATTTTAATGTTTCTGTACTATAACCAGCACTGACATGAAGTCCCATTGTATCAGCCAAGTGCCAGTCCAAAGTGGGACCCAAGAGCTTTCTAACAAATCTTGATGTCTCTTGTTAAGCCAGAGAACTGTCATACACATTTTACTCTTTATGGAAGATGTCAGCTTTAAGTCTGTTCTCACAAGCAGGCATCTTTCTATCAGTTTTCAATAGGTGACAGAGCATAGGCCTGTTTCCCTGGAGGTATATACCTTTGGGTTAACATATTTGGAAATAAGGCTATAAAAATAGGTGAACAAGATGTCTTCTACTCGTACGAAGGTGCTTCAGCTGATAAGAGTCTGAAAAACCTTTGTCCTCCACGTACAGAATGTTGCATTGCATATTTACTGGGCAAAGTCATAAGCAACAAGCATCTCAAAGGAGCTAAGACCTCAGCTGGGTGATACTGCCCTGGCCATAGGCAAGAAAACTGCTCATCAGGCGCAGGATGGAAACAGAACTTGCAAGTGTTCACAGCAGGAGAGCGGTGGCAGTGGCTAGGCTCTGCCCATCCAGGTAAGACATCACACAGTTGTTTTTGACGTGTACAATTTGACATCAAAGAAGTCCTTCACTCTAAAAGACCTTCCCATCCTAATAAAAAAAAAAATTCTCACCTGCATTCTTCCCCTCTCCACTCACATTTTATTTATTTTTACTTGAATGAAAAACCCCTGTGCCTGCGCAGTGGTGCCATAGGACTCTGTTGAGACCCGAATACCAGGCAGAGCCTGGTAGTGGGAAAAAAAAAAAAAACTCCGGATGGCCGCACTCCTATTGAAAGTTTTATTAAATCAAGCCCATATGGTACAGAAAAGGAATAAACCTCTGACGCGTTTCACGCCCCCCTAAAGGCGCCTACTCATAGCTTACTTGATTTAATAAAACTTTCAATAGGAGTGCGGCCATCCGGAGTTTTGTTTTGTTTTTTTCCTACTACCATGTTCCAGCACATTGAGCCTGCACCCTCTGGGACTGTGTGATTATTCATTGGAGCCAGGAGGTTTGAAGCTGTCTGTTCTTCTCTCTACCAGGCAGAGCCCTTTGACACATCTGCACTAAAACCAGACTAAAAAAAAAAAAAAAAAAAAAATGGAACTGGAGGGTGGCAGGGCTGAAGCTAAAGGGGACTGAAACTGCTCTTTAAAATTTCTGTACGGTCTCAATAGAGTTGGCCGGGAGCTTTCCCTCCTCTCTTGTAAGAGTTGGCTGCCCCACCCCCATTAGATCACTTTAAAATAATATCTCAGACTACATCCGCCATTTTTCTTCATTATTTTATTATTTTTTACTGTTAAATATGAGCATTATTTATGATTGGGATTAGTGTTCTTTTTTTAACAATTGTTTTTTTCCATTGAAATATGTGACCACTTGGGCCTATTGGCATCACTATGTGGAATTGGCAGAATATACACAGTTAACTGAACGCTCACTCTAATTACACAACCCGTGGTTGTGGGGGGGGGGGGTTGAAGTATGACATATCCAGATTAATACACATGTGGAAATTAGCGCAATCATATGCTTGTTCAACTCTAGACCTAGGTTTTTGGTTCTACCAGATGCCCAGGATGGATGAACACTAAGAGAGCCACCCCGGAATGGATTAAGGCTTAATGAGGACTTCCGTCCTTTTTTTTTCTTTCTTTATCCTATCCTAAAGGTTAGATTCCTACATTTATGTAATTTTGGCGTCCATTGTTTGCACTGCTAAGATACTTTGAAGGCTGTTTTCCCCTGTTACGCACAATGCTTAGTCTGTATATTTGTAGCACCTATAGAGGGGAAAGACCCTAATTGATAGGCCAGTGTATTTTACTGTTACATTACTCTGCTATGCATAATGTTCATTTCCTGATACTGTACTCTCTGCAGGGGTGTAAGACCCCAGTTGACAGACCATACAACTGCAATGTCATTGTCTGATATCTCTTAAACTTGAATAAAGTTCTTGTTAAATAAATATATATATATATATATATATATATACATGTGTTTCTCCATATCCCTCTCCTTACCTGAGCACCACAGTATTTTTTGTGCATATTTACTGGGTAATAGGTCCTACTGTAATTAACAGCTGCTACTCAAACACCAAATTTAACTGCAATCACAAGGTGGTCCTCACTTGGGCCAATGTCCAAATAACAGCTTAGGAGGAAAACTGAAGAAGAAAATAGACTAAAAGAATGTAAATATGTTTAGAATTGTTAAACATTAAATCCCATTCACATAATCTGCACAAAGCTCAAGTGGCTTATCTCTTAGTTTTGACACTTTCTTGAAATAAATGTTAAAAGCTATATAATGAATCACCAGAAAAGGTAATAAAATGAGACTCGTAGCAGTGGGATGGAAACAGATGGTGGAAGAAACAATAACGAAACAGATTTATCCCATAAGGCTTTCTCTGGGGCATTTTCCATCTTGATCTGCTCTTGGCATCTCACGTTGGCAAAAAGTGTCCCATCTTCGGCAACAAACTGGTTAATGTCAGGGAGAATTTTCTGTCCCCTGAAAATTTACATTAGCAGACTTTAATTTGACTCAATGTCACAACTCGCCTTCCATAAACGAAGCACCATCTGTAACCTGAGCCCAGTCCAACTTTCTATAACATAAATGAGATTTATTTCTGTTGCCAAGGTGATTTTATCTTTCACCGGGAAAAGGGAAATTAAACTCTTAAGCTCATGACCACAGGACTCAAGGAGAAACAGAGATCTGTGCCCAGCACTTGTACTGATCAGGAAAGGAGTGGCACTTCCATACAAACATTTTACTGAGTTCCAGGCTATAACCACTGCCAACATTACAGGCTTCAGGCATTTGTCTAAAATGATCAGCTTTCATTTACTGGTAGTAGGAAGACACGATTGATACTGTATCTGATATATTTTCACTCTTTTTGCCAACGAATATGACATTCTTTGGTGATGTAGCCACCAGCATAGGGTAGGGTCACGCCAAACACTGATATATCCTGAGCAGTTCAACCACTTCTGTCTCCTTGGGACCTCTGATGACCAGATATCTACGCTCTAGTTCCCAGTTTTTCACAATAGCTGGAAAAAATAATAGAAGTTTAATACTGTGCAGAATTTCTACCTCTATCCCACTTGTAATTTTTACTTATTTTCGCACTAGCAGCAAAAGGATCAGCACAGTTCTGCAGTTTGCAGCCAATACTATGCTTGCTGACATAAATAATGTATATTGATACACAAAATTATCTTCAAACATTGACCCCCCTTCTAATAGTTTTATAGACTTGTACACTGCCGAACTGTTATTATTGAGAGCTACAAAAAAAGTTCCACAAAGTAGAAGTCTGGGATAAAGGTCTAAAACATTTACAAATGAAATCAAAGTCTAATTTATACCCCAGTCCGGCCAGTCAAGTAAATTTAAGGGCTCCTTGGGGGGTTATATTGGTAGGGAATACTCAGTTTACTGTATCTCTGCCAAAACATACATTAAAGTGGAATTTTAGTAAAATAATTAAGTCCTGTTAGATCACTTCAGGATGGGACCTTTTGCAGATATAGCTATGTAAAACATTAAGTGCCTATATGGTTTGAAACCCAGTAATACACTGGGGTTGATTTACTAAAACCGAAGAGTGCAAAATCTGGTGCAGCTCAGCAAAGAAATCAGCTTCCATGTTTTTTTTTTTGTCAAAGCTTAAAGAGGATGAAACTCTGAAAAAGAAAGAGATCCTGTTCCTTTATAGTACATTAAATGGCACAGTGCTTGCGCTGTCTAATCTGTCCCTCTGTATGCTGTAAAAAATCTGGTTGATCCTGCCTGTTCCTATGTCCCCCTTAGTGTACTGACCACTGTAATGATGGCTGCTGAGCCATGATTAACGTGGTCAGGGTACGTGCCTCCATCATCCCACTGCTCTCCTTCTCCCTCCCTGCCTGTCAGCTTGTGTGTGTGTGTGAGCCACCCCTCCCCTCCCTTCCTGTCGCTATTAGTAGCTGGCAGTAAAGTTAAATAAAGATTACTGCCACCCCCTCTGTTCTATCAAGCCATCCTACACAAGTATAAATGTTTGTATAAAATGACGCCTCTAAATACCTTTTCTCAGATCTTCACATGATCACATGACCTTCGGCCACTCTCCTCCTCCGATCTAAGGGCTACAGCGGGAGAAGCTGAGCAGACGTCATTGTGGCTCCGGCCAATCACAGCACTGGAGCCCAACTGTGATTAGCCGGAGCCCACAAACCCGGAAGAAGCTCCAGAAAGGCATGTCACCGGTCATATGCTCGGGGACCGCTGCAACAAGGTCGAGCTAAGGTAAGTATTTCATAATGAGCTAGTATGCGATGCATACTAGCTCTTTATGCCTTTGTCTTGCAGGTTTGTTTTGTTTTTTTGTTTTTTCTGGGTTTACAACCACTTTAAAAGCTTCAATTGAAAAATGAAAGCTCTGCAAATGCTTTGTTCAAACTGCTCTTATATAAGCCGAAGCCAGTGTGAAACAGGCCTAAGTGAGCAACACCCACCTGTCTACAATGTCACTACCTGTCAGTTTTACATCTGCATAGGGACCCTTTACCTGCTAAAACAAGCACTATATGCATCTTTACACAATGACAGAGGGAACTATTGAAATGGTATAACATGTCAAACTACTGTTTCCAATTAAAGCATGTGTATTATCTACATGCAAGAGCACAATAAACCCCTGCCAGAAAAGAAAGATGCTATGTTGAGGGAGTTGCAGCAATATAGTTCTTTAACAATATACTTTTTTACTTAAAGTAAAGTTCACTAAAAATAAAGTTGCCAAAATTCAAACATAGTGAGCATAATAATTCACAAGTCTGACCAGTCTTTTAGGGGTGCAGGCATGCAAGCTGAAAATTGTAGAACCTTTTCATATTTCTGTGTATGCCCCACATATTCCTGCTTTTGGGTAGTAATATGATGTCCTGTGTAATAGCATTCATCTCTGTATTTTATACACAAAAAAAGGATAGTCTGAATTTGCATGCAACTTTTAAATTGAGGACAGCTCACTGGTTATTTATAATGCGATCTTGGCAACCATCTACCATTTGTGCATCAAATGTCGCAACTTGCAACAGATTCATGTAACTGTTGGAAGGTATATATGGACTTGTTGCAGAATTGCCTCAGGCAGAATTTTAACTACAAAACAATGCTTACACAGGCGACACAATTTTCCAACATGGAAGAAGCCTTATTTACCTCCACCATTCTTATCTCCAATATGGCAATATGGCAGAGTTTCTTACTGAATTTGTTGCAGCCACACCACCAGAATGTAAATGTGTTGCACTTTATCTGAATTATCTGAATTTGGTGCACATGTCAAAGATGGCAAAAAAAGGTCATAACACCAGAAAAGTGTTGCAAATACCCTACTGAACTGCCCCAATGTGATTTTGGTGATTTCAATCCCTCAATAAACTGTATGCTGCTGGAGCATGGCTTTATTCTACTGATAGCTTCATTTTATTTACAGGTAATTATCAGGTGAGGACAAACAGAGCTAAGAGAGGGCCCTAGGTTAAACCTGTAGAGATCTTGGTAAGGTCAGCAGAGTCTGAAATCAACCATTCTAAGGCTTCATCTACACCCTGCCTACATTTTGTGCTGCGATTTTCCCACCGTTTTGCGTTTTCCTGTGGCCTTCTGTCAAAACGTACCTATCCTGAACACAATTCTTCTGTGTTGAAGCTCACCTAACTGCAGCAGTGTGGCACATTGAAACATGGGCTTTTATGGATTTGAGTTTAGGAACTTTGGCAAAAAAACACCAAAAGCTCCTAAACTCAAGTTTAAGAGCTGCTGGTGTACATGAAGCCTTACTGTTAATGTAAACATATAGAAAAAGTATCTGGGGTACAATTGCTGACCTCCATTTCTGAAAATGCCCACTGCTTTGTTTTGCTTTGGTATTTTCTATATACGGACCCATAAAGAGTGCGCAGATCAAATGAGTTGGTGAAAGTTCTGCATTTTTTTCCAAATCAATAATTTAAAAAATACCCTAAAATGATTCTCCTGGGCATTATTCCTGATGATTGGCTGTCTCCTGCACATAGAATTTTAATCACCCGTTTGTTGTTTCTTGCCTACAAATTAATAACCCAATGCTGGCTTTCACCCAAACCCCCTACTTTTACACAGTGGTGTAGTGCAGTAAACACTATACAGGAAAGTGAGAAATCAACCTACCAACTTAGGGGCTGCCAAGAAAAATCACAACTTTTGATCTCATTGGCTATCCTTTCCAGGACTTGCCACTTCCACTTTGGTTCCTCTCAATTGATCTGGATAAAAATGTTGTTGAGATGTCTATGGTAATCACCATGGTCTTATGCTCTTCATAAGTGAAGTTTGCATGCCGCTTGATTTACCAGTCCAAATTCCTGTGCAATTGGCTAAGGAGATATTACTAGAAACTCTTAAAGCGGTAGTATACCCATCCATTTAACAGTTTAAAAACCAGTTCCATTTCCGGCACGTGCCGAAAATGTAACACTCCCATTGGTTGTGCTCTGAACCAAACTGTAAAACCATCCTTGGTGTGCAGGTATAGAAACATTGAAAATAGATGGCAGGTAAAATACAGAGTAGTCCAGTGAGTCTGCCCATTTTGTTTTTTTTTACATTTTTGTCTGAGTATATATTGATATATGTTTGTCCCAAGCATGTTTAAAGCCATTTACTGTTGACCATCTCACTACCTCTGCTGGAAGCTTATTCCAAGCATCAACTACCCTTTCAGTAAAATAATACTTTCTAAGATTAGTTTTGAACCTTCCTCCAGTTAGTTTGAGGTCATGTCCCCGTGTTCTTGATTTTGGTTTCATATGAAAGAAACTGCCTTCCTGAATCACTTTACCACTGGGCACTTAAAACCCCTTCCTAACTGGACCAATTTTCAGCTTTCAGTGCTCTCAAAATTTGAATTACAATTACTCAGTCATACTGCACTGTACCCATATGAAATTTTTGTCCTCACACGAATAGAGCTTTCTTTTGGTGGTATTTAATCACCGCTGGGTTTTTTAGTTTTTGTGCTATAAATGAAAAAAAAATGAAAATTTTGTAAAAAAAATGCATTTTTCTTTGTTTCTGTTATAAATATTTGCAAATTAGTATTTTTTTTCATAAATGTCTGCCAAAATTTATACTGCTAAATTTGGTCTTTGTGAAAGTTAGGGCTCTTTTTCACACGAGCGGAGCCCGTTTTGATGGGCTCTGCTGCTCAGCGGGGATACATCCGTTTATTCCCGCTGAGCCGGCGGATGACAGGACCGTCTTTGCACTCCGTGCAGAAACGGACCTGTCAGAGCTCCATTCTCCTCTATGGGGGATCAGATGAACATGGACTGTCTGTCTGTGTTCATCTGATTCACCAGACGGATGGAAAATAGGGTTTCTATCCGTCTATTTTTGGTGGATCGGAGCGGATTGGATGTCAGCGGACATGTCACCGCTGACATCCGTCGCTCCATAGAGGACAATGGAGCGTCCGTTCAGGTCCGCCTGAAAATCTGACAGGTGGACCTGAACGATCCGCTGGTGTGATAGGACCCTTATAGAGTCTACAAGCTATGGTGCCAATCACTGAAAATTGATCACACCTGATGTACTGATGGCCTATCTCATTTCTTGAGACCCTAACAAGCCAGGAAAGTACAAATACCCCCTTTTTAGAAAGTAGACATTCCAAAGTATTTAGTAATTGACATGGTGAGTTTTTTGAAGCTGTAATTTTTTCCCACAATTCTTTGCAAAATGAAGATTTCTTTTTTTTTTGTTGTTTTCACAAAATTGTCATATTAACTGGTTATTTCTCACACCCAGCATATGCATACCACAAATTACACCCCAAAACACATTCTACTACTCCTCATGAGTATGGCGATACCCCATGTGTGAGACTTTTACACAACCTGGCCACATAAGAGGCCAACATGCAGGGAGCACTGTCAGGCGTTCTAGGGACATAAATTGCACATATAATTTCCCGACTACCTCTTGCACTTCTGAAGGTCCGGGAGCACCAGGACAATGGAAACGCTCAAAAAATGACCCCATTTTGGAAAGTAAACACCCCAACGTATATTCTATAAGGCATAGCACAATCTTTATAGAATATTTACTTGTTGAAACACATTTTATCTTTTTTTACGGAAAAGTAAAAG
Organism: Glandirana rugosa; assembly: GCA_018402905.1. Lineage (NCBI taxonomy): Eukaryota > Metazoa > Chordata > Amphibia > Anura > Ranidae > Glandirana > Glandirana rugosa. Next base: position 1,716,851 of record BLSH010115851.1, read on the forward strand.
AAAGGTGTAAAAGGTTTAGAATACCTTTTTTACAGTACAAGTTTTCTGAGTGATACGGAATATCTTATATGCAACCCCACAAATGAAAGGTTTTACCCCAGTAAAAAACTCGCAAAGGTAACAGGACCACGAGGGCCTGGAAGTCTTCACGTTCTCCATCAGCCCTTTAATATACACGTTAAATACAGGGATCTTGCGGACTGTCACGAGGGACGTACAACCGGAGAATAC
>BLSH010115851.1:1728733-1750217 GCA_018402905.1 Glandirana rugosa
GAAAGAACGGTGGTCCTCCGTAACAACGCGATATTCTTTGCTAAAGAGCTCTGCAGAGAATTAAGCTGTGATGCTCGAATGATCCCTCTAGAGCTGCACAGGTTAAATTGCTTGCTGTTGTGCTCTGCCCTGGTTTGATGAATAGGAATTCATTTGCTAGAAGTGCAACAGAAGACCATTGTTAGGCACAGATTAGAAATGTAAACACTTCGCATTTCCCACAGCTACCGGCTTCACAATTGATTCTGAATGCTGCTTTCAAGACAATAAATTCAGGGTGTCAGTATAGCAGCAGGCTAACTATAGCGCAACAATGCCTCCTGGTGGCAAGAAAGAAGAAGTACATGTTCAGTAGGACTTGCTTAACTGCAATGTTTGTGTCAGTTAGAGTGACAGGCTTAAAGGACCAAGGAAAGTCACCATGTTGCCCATAAATACAAAGAGATACTCTAAATCAGAAAGTAACTTAACATATATATATATATATATATATATATATATATATATATATATATTTTAATCACAAAGTGAACAGAGGAAGTACATTATTTTTTTTAGCTTTGGATATCTTAAAGCAGACCCCAGGATACAGTTTACCCAATGTTTTCTTTCCTCTTCCTTGGTAAAAATGAGATTTTGTTTTAATAACTTACCTACAGTTTAAGAAATCATCTACTGGAATGTCTGTGACATCATCACTAAGTTTAAAAATGCAGAGATGTCCCACCACTGAAAGGAGAGATTATGCAGGTGCATCGTCACATCCTTGGAACTTGCATAAACTGCCCAAGAAGGTGGACAGACCAGTCTCCTAGCTGTCATTCTGCTCCTAAAGTTACTGATGAGCAACACAGACTAGGATTCTCTTTGCTGTAGTTCCAATCCTAAAGTCACTGATGGGGGCGGGGCGGGGCGGGGGTGTGGCGGACTAGGAGTCTCCTGGCTTTCATTCAGCTGATACCGTCACTGATGGGTGGGACAGACTAGACGTCTCCAGGCTGTAGTGTAGCTCCTACAGTCACTGATGTGTGGGACAGCCTAGGAGTCTCCTGGCTGTCATTCAGATCCTACAATCACGGATGGGTGGGACAGAATAGAAGTCTCCTTGTGGTCATAGAGCTCCTACAATCACGGATGGGTGGGACAGACTAGGAGTCTCCTGGCTGTCATTCAGATCCTACAATCACTGATGGGTGGGACAGACTAGAATTCTCCTTGTTGTCATAGAGCTCCTACAATCACTGATATGTGGGAAAGACTAGAAGTCTTTTTTTTGTCATAGAGCTTCTACAATCACTGATGGGTAGGATAGATTAGCAGTCTCCTTGTTGTCATAGAGCTCCCACAATTACTGATGGATGGGACAGACTAGAAGTCTCTAGGCTGTAATGCAGCTCCTACAACCACTGATGGGTGGGATAGACTTGAAGTCTCCTGGCTGGCATTCAGATCCTACAATCACTGATGGGTGGGACAGACAAGGCGTTTACTGGCTGTCATGCAGCTCCTTCAATCACTAATGGGTGGGACAGACTGGGAGTCTACTGGTGGTTATTCAGCTCCTATAGCAACTAAAGGGCAGAACAGACTGGGAGCAGGAAATAATTACATTGCCACTCATAGAAGAGGGCTAAAGAGGGGCATCTACATGACTTGTGGATACAAGAAGGTGGGGCATAGCGGCCACCAGCCTTATGAAATGGTAATAAGGAACACAAAGCCCTTATTCTGCAGGATTCAAGGTGAGATTTTACATTGGCTGGATAACTGCACTGCAAAACATAAAGCTATTGCTTGCAATTAAGAATTTGCTATTACAAAAGCACCAAAAACATTTCTGCCCAGAGTTCAGCTTTGAGGATCTCCGCAGATGGCAGACAAACCTTCATACTTTATTGAACATCAGGAAACACAATGCAATAGTTTTCAGTTTGTGATGGCTTTCTCTCAAGAGCATATACTGCCAGTCTCCTAATGCTAAAATAAAGTATGATATTTTAGCAACTCCGTTCCTGAGGCTAAAATGTTTACAGGTGCAACTGCAGGTATCCACAAGGGAAGGATCAATATTTATGTTTCAATATTTTTTATTAGAAAGGTTGTAACCAATAATTATAACTGGTTATCAGTGGCACAGTCGGAAAAAAAAAAAATCATATATACCAAAAAGCACATTCGGCATGAGGAGCACAAAGTATAACAAATATACATTGAAAATGCAATTCACAGGACCCGTTGCTACATTATTATAATTTATGCCAAAGTATAACCATACAGTCAATTTCTAGGGCCTCAAAATCATTTGAGCGTTATCCATCGTGAGAATGCTGCGTCAGTCACTGATTTAGTGAAAAAGTTAAGCTAAAGAATGATATGTTAACCAGATGTGTGTAGATTGTCATTCATCCTCATGTTATCTAATAATGCTTCGGATCAACACCACTTAAAGTGTGTTTATCTTGTCAGGGCGTGCACAACTCCCCCTCCAAACACACAAGGAGGGGGCTCCGCCGTCCATGAAAAATTACAGAAAATGACACTCCAAATAGGATCACATATTTACACCTAGAAAACTCTTATTTCAGATAAGCAGCTCTTCAATAAGCATAAGAGTAAATCTAAATAAAATACCATAGTAGCACGTACACTATATCTAGACTACAGAATGAGACAGACCCTCCTTAATTCTGCCTGGAAGACAGCAATCCAACACTTGACGTGGATTTAACATGTCCAAACCTTGCACGCTCTACTGATGGAAATCCCCAGGTAATAACTGTCAAAACAATACATTCTTTGTAGGTAAGGGCTACACATGACATGTATATGGGTATTCCCAATAGATACAGTGACCGCAGACACCTTTTTTTCTATTTTCCATAAGTCACTGTCTGCTGAAAGCAAAGAAAACTAAAATATACAGCCTTCAAAAATGTTATTTCAGCAATTAATGTTTAGAAAAGCTTGTTATATTCGTATGCCCTATGGGTCATACACTGACCCAGTACAATGGTTTTTAATAGAGTACACACAGGTTCAAACATGTGGAAGGAAAAAGAAGAATGCTTTGTAGCAAGTTGATGTTGATCTATCCTAGAACCCACAGCAATATGGGTGTCAAGAAATCACCAAGGGTCAACTCCCATGACTTCAGAATCAAAAGTAAAAGCCAGACTCAAGGTTTTCAGAGTTTTCAGTTTGTGAGATAAGGCATGCTAAGAGACTGCCTGTACCTTCATCCAGACTGCTGCATGCATGCCAAAAGATGGACTGGTGTACTACACCAATGCAAGCTTTACCGTGCTTTCTATATTAATCCAAATGATCAATTTCCAATTTTGACTGGAGTGCATCTTTAAGCATACATACATGTATAGGATTTAGAAGCTGCACAGCTGCCACATATCAGAAGTTCCTCAACAAAACAAATGCTCTATCTGTGTGGGTTTGGCATTCATGTAATTCATGGATGTCTGGTAATTGCATTTGTGAATGATGTCAAAAGATGGGGAAAAGATTTTGTACATAATCACGCTTAATCGTTTGTTTTTTTTGCCTGTTTAGACAGAAGGAACTTGCAAAATAAATGCCAAGCCATAGAAACTAGTAGCAATCAAAGCTGAATACCAGGTGGGCACCATTAAAGTTACTGGAGACTGGATTTTAGAATTCTGATTTTTGAATTTAGATTTTAGGAACATTTTTTTAAAAAGGTACCCACTTTTTTACACTATACAGGCGGTCCCCGGGTTACAAACAAGATAGGGTCTGTAGGTTTGTTCTTAAGTTGAATTTGTTTGTAAGTCAGAACAGGTACATTTTTTTAAGCCAAAAAAAATATTTTTAAGCTTTTGGATAGCATAGGGAAGGGTTAACACCCCTGTAATGTTTTTTTGCTGTCTATGTTTCTGTTCAGAAGATTTCACCTCACTTCCTGTCCCAATGATAATTGGATTTTGAAAATTTTGGGTTGTTGTGGAAACAAGGATTGGTGACAAAGCATCAGTGGAGACCCCTTTTCCCCATAATAACTTTTACAGGAGTGAATTTCCCTTCCTAGGGGGAGATTTCCTCTCACTTCCTGTTGTCTCCCTCCGTTTGCAAGTAGGAGTCATTTATAAGTTGGATGTTTGTAACTAGGGGACCGCCTGTACTGGTTTATTGCGTAACTGTCACAGGACTGGAGGTGAGAGGAATCTCACTACAACAGGGATAAAAGCATCAAAAATCTCACAAATGTTCCAACCCTTCCCACTTCACTATTAGAAAACTGCCATTTATTCCTGCATGTGTCCCCACTGGAGAAATGTATGATCATATACTGTCTTGTTGACCACCTTCATCAACAAAGAGCTAGGAAGTAATAAAAACTACTACTACCTTCTTTCCTAGTACTGGGAGAGAAAATGATATGCAATCCAGTACCTGAAATCCCCAAAATGTGTGTGTGCAGCCAAAAACTTTTAACAACTTACATGAATAGAAATAAGTTAGAACTGCATCATGGGAACATCTTTTTTTTCCTGCATCATAACTGTTCAGTTATAATATACTTAGAAAAAAATGACTCTACACAGGAGTATATTGAAGCACTCTTTTGCCACAGAAAGATCCAATAAAAGTAACTCTCAGAGAAAATGGACAATTTACATGCAAACAGTCGCTGAATTATTTACCAGAAAATCATAATGGTTTTAGTGTTTCAGCTCAATAAACAAATACATATATTTATAATAGTATGTAGGGAAACAGAGACAAAGAATGTGGCTCTCCTCCAACCCATTCAGTTCTCTATGTAATTTGATCTTACGCTATTGAGCCCTGTAAACAATAGGATTTTCTAGCAGTGCAATTAAGGATTAAAGTCCAATTATTTCTTAGTCACGTGGTATAGAAGAAAGAAGCACACACTTTAATATGTGCCTTGATACAAGAGCTGCCCCCCCCAACAAAAAAAGTGTGACTTTACCACCACAAGATGTCCTTGGTCTTCTAGACCAGTGTTTCCTAAACTTTTTCCAGTCAGGGCACCCTTTAAAATTATGGATGATCTCATGACACCCTTTTCTAAAATGCAAAAACTGATATAATAGTTTTACATATCACAGCAGCAACCACACATGCAATACACTCAATATTAGAGAAGATTTATACTTTCAAAGCAAATACACTTTTGCGCACTGGTACTGAATAGTATTCCAGCATTTCTTCTCCTCAGTTTCTCTCCCCCACGCAGCTAATGTGACCCCAGTGATGACAGAGTGGGGTGGGGGGTCAAACAAGGATGATTAGCAGGTGCCCGATGTCCTCCATATCAACCAATGACGTCAGCGTTTTTTAGGACGCTGGTGGCTGACTCACACGGTGCCTAAGGTTGTAATGTTGCACAATGAAAACCTGTGGCTTTGTGTAACAAAAAAGCAGGCTTGATCCATCTGCTGGCTTGTACACAATTTTTGGAGAGATTTTGGCATTTTTCCAAGGCATTCCTAAAGAACCCAGAAGGCACCCTGGTTTAAAAAAGCTGTTTTAGACTAAATAATAAACAGTGCCATTCAACCTTAAAGCAAGGTCCGAGGGCTAAAAAAAAAATTAAAAGTCAGCAGCTACACATACAGTAGCTGCTGACTTTTAATATTAGGACACTTACCTGTCCTGGAGTCCAGCGATGTCGGCACCCGCCGCCGATCTTCGGATCGGGGGGACGGGTGCAGCCGCCTCCATCGCGGGTAAGGGAACCCGGACGTGTAAGCAGTACAGCTTCACGCCGGGCACCTTACTGCGCATGCGCGAGCTCTGCCGCGCTCTGCTACTGGCCAGGCGGCCAGAAGCAGAGCGAGCAGGGAGGAGGGAGCCGGGCTGCTGACGTCAGCGGCCGCGTCCGCCGGCCAGAGCTCCCGGAAGTGTGGAAAAGGACACCTGTCTAAAGACAGGTGTCCTCTTCCCCCTCCCCCCCGAAAGGTGCCAAATGTGACACCTGAGGGGGGGGAGGAATCCAACCAGCGGAAGTTCCACTTTAGGGTGGAACTCTGCTTTAAGGATTTATTAGATACTGTGTCCAGTGTGTAAGGGGCCCACCCTGATGCCCTGCGATCACAGTGAATTATTGTAGAGAATACCGCTGATGTCATCAAGTGAGCGCCACTGTCTACATCATCTGGAGAGGACTAAGGGTAGGAAGGCAATCCTGCATGTCATGTGAACACACAACAATTAGTTGGAGGGCCTTCTGGGAAGATGGGGGTGATCTACTGGTGGGGAGCTGAGCCCAGAGTTGGACTTTAGTCAGTATATATATATGAAAAGGTTCCAAAAAGCCACCTGGCTAGAAATATGTAAATACAGTATTAACATTTACCCAATTAAAAGAAATGAAAATAGCATTTTAAGTCCTGAACATATTACAAATGTGTATGTAAAATGTATTCTCTTTAATTTGCAATAAAACTGAATGTTAAGGTTATAGTAAACACTAGAGGCAGCAGAAGCCACACTGTCAATAGCTAGATTGCCATGTACGGTGCTGATGACCAAAGAGCCCTTGGAATGATAAATAATTTCCAATGTCCTGTGCTTAGGGACACTTCTACCCAATGATGCATGACACAGCCTTTATTTTTCCCTTCTGCACAAGGTCATCATGTACTCACTAGGCGAGTGGAGAAAAAAAAAGAAGACTATGACATAACCTTTCCAAGCCCTCAAACTGCAATTAAACTATCAAGCTATACAACGGCTTGAAAATTCTCCAAAACAATAAATAGTGCTGGTTACTTCATGACAGATTTATAGATAAGCTGAACTCAACACAGCACATCTGCTTGTGCATATAAGCCAAAGCGTTTTAAATGGGATTTATCTTGATGTCAATCACAGGAACAACATTTTCTCTGACATACCATCAACTTGCATTTGGATTGCTCTTGTGTTTATAATTGAAGAATATCATTTGTGTTTTTTTGTTACTATCTACACGAAACAGAAAACAGCACGGCAGGAAAAAACAAGCAAAACAAAATCTGTTTTATTGCTAAAATTAATCACATGTGACTGCCCGGACTATATGTGTGAAAAACATGGGGATGAAAATGTTTCCACAGTTCGGTGCATAGCCGTGCAGAATAACAGGATGCTCCAAACCAGCTTTCTTTCTTGGGTTCTGCAAACCTCCATTATTCACGCTGCTATTTTTAGTGCAAGTCATTTTTTGTTATTTTTTCCTGAACAAACATGTATTTAAATGCAAATTATTACTAGACATGAAAATGTGCTTGCCGATATTTTTTCAGAAGTTCCCAACCTTATGCTAGCCACACAGTGCTCAGATTTTTGAACTTGCGTGCCGAGCCAGATGGTGTCAACTGGGCCACTAACAGTTTGAATTTGTCTAATTCAGCCAACAGGGTCACCACCCAGCTAAACAAATATGTCAACCACCCCAATTTATTACTAGCTTTTATAGTAAGGTACACAAGGAAGGACTAAAAATTTAGTTATAAGTTAGGGCAGTAGCCATTTTTGTTTCGCTTGCTTTAATTGGTGCAGGGTCACATAGGATGCCTTAAGGTGCCACTACGCTGTGCTGGGTTTCTGATGTGTTGCCCTGCACCTTTAATGAGGTGCGGGCTGTCTTCCAGGCATACCTGTTCTTAATTTATCCATTGATATGGATAAATGGTCTAGAAGAGGAGACTCTTCTAGACTAGAGCTAGGGACTGCACTATACAGAGGTGGCTTGACGAGGCAATGCGGCTTCCACATTTATTTGCAAATTATTATTAGAATCATACAGGATTTATATAGCGCCAACAGTTTGCACAGCAATTTACATTAGGGCAGACAGTACAGTTATAATACAATTCAATAGAGGAAGAATCAGAGGACCTGCGCCTTAGAGCTTACAATCTAAGACAGTGGTTCTCAACTCCAATCCTCGGGACCCCCCAACAGGCCAGGTTTGCAGGATAACTGAAATACATCACAGGTGATATCATTTGCTGCTCAGTGATTGCAGTATTCTAGTCTGCATAGAATGCTGTACAGGCATCTGGGCAGATGTCAACGTTATTGTTGGACTGCCTCTGTGACGTTGGGGTCACAAGTAGGGATGGACTCAGGCATGTTCGGATCGTACCCGCTAGGAAGCGGTCACTGCACACCGTCAATCATAGGCATTTCCTGGCCCACAGCTGCACATACACACATTGCCTATGAGCGGTGGTGTGCAGTGACGAGTTCCTGATCTTCTGGTGTGAACAGGTCACTACAGGAATTGCTGCAAGCAGAATTAGACTATTGAAGAAGAAGCTGTATTACAAAGGAAAACCCTCCTAACTGTCCCTCCTATAAGCCCATGTCCTTCTAACACTCTTTACCCATAATGCTACCCTTTTATAAAGCTCCATTATTTTACAGTCACTTTTAGTGGTCAATTCATTCTCCATCAGTTTCCTATTTCATTACAACTGACAAGGACATTATAATTTACATTACATCACACAATAAGCAAAGGATCCTGTTCTATTTCCAAAATTGTGTCCACTCTTTATCTTTCTCCACTAATCTTCTCCCAATCCTGTAGTCTTCACACTGAGAAACAGAAAGAGTCTGCAGCTGGAAAGAGTCTTGGAGATTAATACTAGCAACTTCTCCTCCAAACAAAACTGTGACCCCGTTTAAGTCAGATAATAATTAAAGGATGTGTTAGAAACAAATGTTAAAATATGTTAAGCAAAGAATGAATGATGGTTCAATGCAGTCTGCTCAGCACGCCTTCTGCCAAGAGATTCCATATTGTTACAATTTGTACAGCACTGTATGTGTATGGATAATGAAGCTCCTTCTTATAACTAATATGAATTACTATACCTGTACTAGTGCCAGGAACGCTTACTAGAGAAAATAAAAAAGAAACATACTCGAAGATTCTCAGATGTGCTCACAAGACGCTCGGGGCTGAATTACAAAAACATGACAGAAGAAAAAGTGAAATCACTTTTTTTGGCAACCAAGTAGATTATGGTTGGGAAGTACAGCCATTTTCCTAGCAATATCATATTATTTTGTCCAGATAAGCGGCAGTAAAACAAAAGCACTAGAGGCATTGTTGAGTATTGTGAGGACCACCAACCTAATACAGGTGACATGTAAAAGAAAAAAAAGAATTGGCAAATATGGAGCAATTAAAGTCGAGATTCAGACTCCTTCAGAAAAAAAATAAAAGACTTTTAAAATCCAGGCACTTACCTGTCCACGAATCCAGCAGCACCTTCACCTGAGCCGATATTTCCATCGGCTCTCAGGTGCTGCCACCGCCATCTTGGCTATGGGAAACCGACAGTGAAGCCTTGCTGGTTCCCTACTGTGCCTGTGTGAAGTGCACTGAGTTTGTGAATGGCCCAGTGACGGGGGAAGGAGGAGGGCAGCTGAACTTCCTGCTGAGTTTACTGTGGCAAAGTCAGGCAGAAGTGGGAGTGGGTACCTGTCAAAACCTCCCCCCGAAAGGTGCCAAATGTGGCAGAGGAGGGGGGAAGGATGCAAACAAGCAGAGCTTGGGTGGAGCTCCGCTTTAAACAGTCAATAGTCCAGTCATTGGCAAGAGCCAGCCAATCCCTCTCAAAATGATCACTAGCTCTTTATGTCTTTCATTTCTGTTGCCAGCGGAAGAAAGTTTCCATTTTCCTATGAAGGGCTGACTGGTCTCTGAATTCTATGTAAATAATACGCCCTTGCTATTTATGCACATAAGTTTGGAAAACCAGATGACTTCAAAATAAAGCAGCAAGAACCAATTTCTTCCTAGAATAAATCTACACTTATCATAGCACAAGTAAGCATTCCGCATTGAGGGGAAAATCAGCTAGCTTGTAAACTGGAAGATGTATTCCTAACCTTCATTGGAGTGTTTGTGATTTCTTTTCTGTCTATAATCCACAGACAGCACAAGGACCGAACACTGGAGAATTTGGGTCATTCTTCTCAGCTTGGCTGGGGAGAAAGCTACATTAGAAATCTGCATTTTGTACTTGATGCATATTTTATGTGCTCAAGTTTTCCAGTCAAAATCCTAGTGACAGCAGAAGGAAGAGTCACAGAAGACTGCACAGGGAAACTCAGAATCCACAGTCACCCAACCCATCAGTATTTTGAGTTCAAGCTCTCCAGGGCACGAATAAATAAGGATGCCAATTCATATAGGTTCTATCATTATAAACAGCATACAAGATCTTGTAACTCTTCTCAGCAGCCTTGCTACTCCATTCCCTTCAGTTCTGTTATGGGATTTTCACTAAAGTATCCAAAGGTGGCCAGAAAAAGGAAAAGTAAATTAAAAATGAACCACAAATTGAAATATTGCATTTGTTACACACACTTCTCACACTGTCTCAGAAGGTACTAGCCCCAAGGTGAGTTAAAGCAGAACTCGGGGCAAAAAGTCTTTACATGTCCTTGTTGCTGATTTCATACCATCACTTAATATGTCATCCATCTTCCCCTTTACTCGGTAGTTGCTTCTATATTTGCCGCCACCCCTTTTTTTGGGTCATGTGACCCATGGGGTTGACCATGTGATTTAGTCTACACTATTTAAGCTGTTTTTGTGTCACTTATTTGTATCCATGATTAAGGCCTGACGGCCGAAACATGCTGGCTTTCTTTTTGACTGTTGTTCACATGCAATAATAAAGCGATGCTTAAGCCGACTCCCATGGCACCAGCCTTTCTCTTTTTGTATTAGTTGCTCATTTTCAAATCAAACCGTTAAAGCAGTTGTAAAGCCTCTCATATACACAATGAAGTGAATAGCCTCAGATGATGCACAGAGATGAAACACATCCTCCTATATAAGGTTTCCTTATTTATCTGCAGTCTTCACTTCTCAACATCCATTTAAAAGTGCTGAATTTAGATAAAATCCTTCGTTGTCTGTCAGGAGCACAGAGGAGGGGGTGGGGAGCTGCAGTTTGAGCTCTTGTACAGTGTGTGAGAGCTGATTGGAGGAAAGGGACAAAACCCCCCTTCACACGTGGCACAGAAATGAATACAGAGCGGTGTTCTGAATAGACAAGCTGTGTGCTGGGCTATCACCATCACAAAATGACCTCAAGTGTTGGAAAAACTTGTCAGAAGTGACACATGCTGATAACAGAGGAATGAAGCACTAGAGAGAAACAACATTCAGAACTTTGGAGATAGACAAGTAAAAACTACAAATATGTGTTTTGTTCAGATTTCATAATTGAGGTTTACTGTACAACCACTTTAATTCTCTTTGGTTTCCAGTTTGTAAGACCGGTGACTGCTGTGCCTCCTATACTCACAGACGCTGGTCTTGGCACATCCCTTCTGTAGTTCTTTTAACATGAAGCAGTAATGTAATTCAACCCCACTTGCAGTGGTGGGTGGACCGGGACTCTCAAACACATTGAACAAGCACAGGCTTAGTGTACCCGCCCACATTCACTACAATTCCATTCCAGGTCATCTGGTAAATGTCTTATTTGTTGCATTCACATGCAGAATGACCCTTAATTCACAGAGATAGCCACACACAAGCTGCATTAAACAATACTGCAATGCCAGAAAAAAAAAAAGCACAGAGCTATATACAGTATACTAAATGCACAAGGATGATGGTGGAGGCTGCCATGCATGTACCAATGCTTGTGTATTCATCAATCTGCTTATACTGTATCTCTTATCGCAATACAGTCATTTAGTAAACATCACAAAGCATAGGCAAATGCCTGATAAAGCATAAATAGCAGTTTAGAATGTCCGACCTACTACAATATACAGTGATACGGGATACGACACTGGTTGAACTGGATGGACTGGTGTCTTTATTCAACCTTACCAACCATGTAACATATATGCACTGGAGCCTTCAGGAAACAGGCAGTAGCTACATTTTCCTCCCACTAACGTACACTTGGTCTATGAAGAAGCAGAGTCTCCCTGCATAATGACTTACAGTATGGTGAGAAATATGAAAGTATACATGAACCCAATCATTAACATTTCTGATGAGCTTTAAAAGGTAAATATAATTTGAAAAGTAATTTTCAATATTTACAGTTCTGCAGCTTATATTAAAATATTTTTTTATAAATAGCAAAAGGGTGCTACCTGAAATGTGCAAATAAGCAATTAAATTAATCATTTATATAAACATTATAAAAGGTGGAAAATAGTGAAAGTGAATATTCACTCAAAATTAGCAGCAAACAAGAAATTAAAATTCCTGTGCCAAACCATCAATTAAATGTGCAAATTGGCAAATAAAAAATTAAATTAATTAGTATATCATTGGTGTAATTATCAAGTTCATTTGATAAATACACCAATGATATACAAATTAATTAAATTATTTATTTGCTAATTTGCACATTTAATTGATTGACTGGCACAGGAATTTTAATTTTGGAATTTTTGTTGTTTGCTGCTATTATGGAGCATATATTCACTTTCACTATTTTTCACCTTTTATAATGTTTATATTAATTATTAATTTAATTGCTTATTTGCACATTTAAGGTAGCGCCCTTTTGCTATTTATAAAACTGGTTTCAGCCGTTCAGTAAATTAGGAGCAGAAACCTACCGTTTATAAAGTTGCACATTTATATTTCTATAGTGGGAGGCGCCCCTTTTAATCGGTTTATTTATTAAAATAATACCTGGTGATCCTGCAATGAAGATTCTTGTGCAGGCATTTCCTGTTATAGGGTGACAATGCACTGTTCCCATCTCCCGTTTATCTTCCTACACGGTCACACAGGCTTCTGAGTGGAACCACAAATGCCTGTTTCAACACATGCTATGCAGGCATAGTCAACAGCTCACATCTTTAGAGAAAGTTGCCACCATGGCTGGAGTACATGCATGTAGACAAGAAGTGCCTGCAAAGAGGCTGCAGTATATCAACTGCATTGAGATGCCACAAAAGATCAAAAAATATGAAAAAAAAATATTGCGTTAAAAATTAGCAGTTGTTTCTGGTATGCAGTATTTAGCAAGCTGCAGGGTTCATCTATTTAAATTAGATGTAAAATCTATCTGAATGACATTTAGTTTGCTATAGCACTGAGTAGTATTAGCAATGTCATTTATTTAAAGTAGAAGTCCACTCTAAAACTAAAATCCCTGCATCTACAGACATCGGCAATCTAACACTAACCTATATAACCCTGCGCAGAAAAAAATCAGTATACATACCTTCTCTGCAGGGGATCCGACCTGATCCCACGCTGAACTGTCAGCCTCGGCTTCGCTGTGTAGGCAGGTGCAGAGGACAAGTCTGACAACGGAAGCCCTCTAGTAACTCCCCATTCATTTCATGGTTGTGTCCTCTGCAAAGCTTCCATTGGGTCGGATCAGCTTCAGAAAAGGTATGTATACTATTTTTTTTTTACAGGGCTAGATAGGTTAGCGTAAGAATGTGCATGTATGTAGATGCAAGGATATTAGTTTTAGGGTGGACATACACTTTAAGTACAGTACTGTTTTCACCTTTTTTCTTATGTTGTATCTCAGGGCTGCTGATCTCCTGCATCTGCTTCCTGTCTACATGCATGTACTCCATCAACGGTAGCTTGACATTACCTAAGACAGATTTCCTAATGGCAACAACAGGGTATCATGCCTGTTTAATACTTATTGGAACAGCCAATTGTAGACTTCATCAGTAGTCCAAAAGAACGACTGGAAGACAAAGACATGAGTGTTTGTTACGATGATAAGAAAAAGAGTAAGGTGCTTGCTTGCACCAATAGACAACAAAAATTATAAATAAATGTCCATAAACATGCATAATGGTCCCCACAGCGTATGGAAGAAATCTTCTATGTTCTGACTGTGAATCTTCAAATAGTGCAGCGCCAATCACCACCCCCACAATACGAAGTGCGACTCACCACCAATCCAGTGACCTCTAAATAAAAGGTCAACAAATGCTGTATAATAAGTATCATCCAAATGATCATTTCGCTCTTCAATGGTTTTTCTGGGATCACAAGCTTTCCTCTATCATCACTCCAGGAACAAACACACCATCAAACAACCAAAAAGATACTATAGTGTAGTATTTTATTTAGCCAGGAAAAACATAATTATAAAAATTTGCACTACTTGTACAGGTGCCCAGACTCGGCACCGATGTAAACAGCCTCTATAGAAACTCTCACTGCTGCTCCTCCAGCTGGAGATCTGCGTGCATTCCAAAGCCCGGAAATTAAGGACAGATGTGATGTCAAAGTGGAACCAGAAGTGACGGGAAGCATGGGACCTTGACTAGTTTCACTAACAGCATCTTCAGGTAGCTTCCAACTAGTCGAAGTTCCACGCTTGCAGTCACATCCGGTTCCGCTTTGACGTCACGTCCGGTTCCGCTTTGACGTCACGTCCGGCCTGAACTTCCAGGGTTTGGAATGCACACCAATCTTCAGTTGGAGGAGCGGCAGTGAGAGTTTCTATAGAGGCTGCTTACATTGGTGATTAAGAGTGTTGTTATGCCATAACAGGAAATGCCTGCACAAGGACTTTCATGGCAGGATCACCGGGTATGATAGCAAAAGCTGCAAATTTAGAAAGACTGAAAATTACTTTTTAAAGAACATTAACATGTTAATATTGTTTTATGGATATTTTAGTGTTTGGGTTTACAAATAATCACAGACTCTGCCTTTCACCGGCAGGCTAGGTATGGGCAGGTATGAGGAGAACAGATACAAAGACAGAGCTGTGCAGCTCCAGGTGGGAATAATTGCTCCCTTCAACCTTGTGGTGCAGGTCCAGTCAGCAGCCTGGATAAGAGCCAATGGTTGAAGAAAGGTTGACCACACTCCCAGGTATGAAGCAGTGAAATATCAAGGTTCGCTTAGTCATAATCATTTTCACTATGACTAAGCGAACTTTTATTCGTGAAACGTGTTAATCTTGCCATGCCTGCATAGAGGTCTCACAATGTCTTATGATGTATCTTGATGGTTATTTATCTTCAATAAAGTAAACATCACTGCTTCATACCTGGTAGCGGGGTCAACCTTTCTTGAACCATGAGGAGAACAGAGTCACAGATAGAAGACAAGACAGTCTGGTTGGTTCTTAACCAGTATGTATGCTATTCCGGGTATTTCGCTATACTTTCTATTATAATGTAACTTATAATTGACCTGTGAACACCCAAAACTGTTAAAACTGCTCTTATTTTTTTTTAAACTCCAGCTAGCTAAATACTGCAGAAAATGTACTATCAACAATAAAGAGCCTCTTGGCATATATTCCTTTAAATCACATGTTTCTGTAAGGAGTCATTAAACGAGGGCAGATAAATGTCTTTCACTGAAACAAAAGCATGAAATCCAGCTTGGCATGTGTGTAATTTACAGAGCAAGACAATCTAAATCCCTTGACGCACGCGGGGTAACAATAAGACCAGAGGGTATTTCAATTCACTTCATCCACTTATATCCCTTGTTTCAAGACAACAGCCAGCTCTAAATGACTTGACTGCAAACTTTGAGAGCAGAATAACTCAAGAGGCCATTTTAGAACTGAATTGCTTTTATACGTTATCCCAACATGGTTAATAAAAAACGAAAATGTGAAATAATCATTTAACGTGCCACCTATTTAACCCCTTCTCTGGACAGGGGGCGGAGGGAATTAAAAGTCACAGTTCGGATAAAGACCTGATTTCACAAGTTTGCTGGAGAAAAGAATGGAAGTGCTCAGTAGCAGATGTGTCTGCCTACCTTTGTGTCTTCGGTGCTAACTCCAAGTTCTAGCACAGCCTGGGGAGACTTCATTTTTGCTTGGGTGGATTGAGCCATCTGGAGGTTGAGCTGCCAGGCAGTTGTCTCCAGCTAGACAACAAAACACAAAAAGGCAATAGTTTCTTATTCGATGTGCTTCTGAGCTTGCACAGATAAAGTCAAACAGCAGTTTTGGTGAAGTGAGGATATCATTATAAAGCTTCTCTTTTCCCTGCCATCTGTGTCAGTATTCTTGGCAATCACTTTCATCATATTACCTAAATGAGGTAAACTGGCTTTGTGAAGAGGACAGCGTAATGGCACAGAATAAAATACATAACATAGGAACGCAGCTGAGTAAAACCTAAATGTGTGTATCTACACAAACAGTGGCTTTATGCTTCGTATATGGGCTCACCGTGCTTTTAGATTAGTTACCCATGAGTGCATCTCAGCTGGTCAGCATCCTGCTGGTCGCTGTGTGCTGCCTGCGTAGAGTCTGATTATTCACTAAGAAAATCATGGCAAATACTGTCAAAATGGTCATTATGCATAAATGTCTGTGAATGTTTGCATTCATTTTAAAGAAACAAATCATACGTGCAGGTTTCCGCTTCATTGTAAAAATTCAGCAAGCGCACTCAGTATGCATAAACAGTTAAAGCCTTTTAATATAGTTTGCTAAAATCCTTGCAATCGATGTAAGTGATCCAGAGTATTGCCTTCATATTTTATAAACAAAACAGCTAAATCTTAATATAAACTATGGATTTACAAAGAAAAAACTTTCACAAAAACCTAACTGAATAAATAATTTAAATAAAAATGCCAGCTATATCCCTGCTGGGGAGATGCTATCTCACTTCCTGTTCTTGTGTCCAAACAGAAAGTAAGAGCATCTCACCAACGGGGATCACTGACCGCAATGAATATCTGACCTATGTTTGCACCCTGCTTGGGAGATTTTATCTCACTTCCTGTTCTTGTGTCCAAAAAGAAAGTAAGGTAATTTCGCCAATGGGGATCACTGACAACAATAAATATCCAAGCTATTTCTGCACCCTCCTTGGGAGATTTTATCTCATGGCCTGTTCTTGTGTCCCAATAGAAAGTAAAGCCTCGTACACATGGTGCGACGGCCGTACGACCGAAGGGCCCAAATGGTATGTTGGCTGTTGTCTCTCGCGTACTGACATGCACTAAGCGATCGTACGACCAAGCCGAACGTAGTGACGTGTTACGAGCGTATAAAGAGGAGGTTCAGGTGCATGTGATTTGTGAATTAGGAACGTAGGTTTACACGAACGGACACTTCCGAGCGTTCCTGACTTCTGAGCATGCGTGTTTTGCACGTACAACTTGTTGGACAAACTTCTCTGTACACACGATACAACGGTTGTAAGGCCGCTTGTTGTACAACCAAAGTTTTTTAGTCTGCTCATCCAACTTCTGTTGTATGACCGTCGCACGTCAGATGTTCTAATCGCGTGTACTAACGGTCGGATGATCGTACATAAAGCGGTCGTACGACCGTTTTCATACAATCTTCGCACCGTGTGGATGGGCTTTAAGGGCATTCCACCTATAGGGGATCACTGACAGCAATGAATATCTGAGGTTTTTTGCACCCTGCTTGGGAGATTTTATTTCACTACCTGTTGTTGTGTTCTCACCTCACCAATGGGAAGCACTGACGCAATCAATATCTGACCTAGGTTTGCTGGGGAGATTTTAGCTCATGTTCTGTTATCGTGCCCACACAGGCCATCTCACAACGGGGATCAGTGACAGCAATAAATATCTGACCTAGGTTTGTACCCTGCAGGGGAGGTTTTTATCCTGTTGTCCTGTTCTTGTGTCCTAATAGAGAGTAAGGGCATCTCACTAATGGGGATCACTAGAACCTGCACACTTTTTTATACCTGTACCTCCATGACCACAGAAAATAGTGAGAGAAAATCTCCCCAATGGCTACAAATACAACAGTAACATAACCAAAGTTCTAACCTTTCCCTACTCTATCAAAAGGTAACATAATACATTTTGGTTGGAGTTGGGATTTAATGAATATACAGTACATCACAGAGGGCATAAAGAATCCATGGTAAATGTGATTGCCTGCATTGGTTTATAATATGGTTAATATTGGATACAGTTGCATTGGATAACCTACTGTACACACCTTTAGAAATAACAACATAATGGGAAAACTGGTAAAACTAATAAATATTATCAGAAACACAGAGAGAAGTCATTGATTTCCAACATAATTCCACTGGTTGAAGTCAAATCCTGAATTCACTGGACATTCTCCCATAAAAAAATGGCAAAACTATTGGACACCATGCCCAAGTTCAAGAAAATTTGAGATCCACAAATAATTATGTACCAAGCAACTTTGACTACCAGGACTTGGATCCTACCTGTGGCCCCAGGATACTCCCAGTTCTTCAATCATGTAATTTCTAACAATAACTCCAACCCTTTAAATCTTCATCTTTTAATGTCACATAACTCTATTGAGGTTCTTTATGCATATTCATACTCTAATGTTTTGTCTTCATCAATGACATTACTGGTAAAATGTTATGTTTCAGTCTTTTCTTTCTCTGCTAGATACTTTGAAAATTGTTAATTAAAAAAAATATATATATATCTGAGTGTGTATATTATGTGTAGGCAACAGTCATTTTAATTGCTTGAAAAGAGTAAAAACTGTGCAGTATTATTCCACACTAGTATAACTTATATAAATAGAGCTTCGCTATGCTGTTTAGAAATAGATCCGCGGTGGTGACAACAGTAAATCTTTAGAACAGGCACATTTGTGACTAAGTTTCTCTATATTTTTTCAATCTTGGAGAGTGTGGGAGATGACAAGATGGACAGTGAAAAATAAAAAGTGGCATGTTGATATGCCATTGATTGACAAGTAGACACAAAAAGCGACAGAATAAGCCCTCATTTTCACTCATTAATACCCATAGGAAATGACGGCATCTATTCTACGAAGATATTTTTAGAGATTTCAGCACCACAATTATGCACATACGTCTTCATAATTCCCAAAATACAAACTGACAGGCAAAACAAAAACTTGGACGGGAACCAAATAACTCGGTTTCTCAACTCCAGTCCTTGGGTAAGAATCAGCCGGTCTTCATGTGTTAAGCAGTACTAAGCAGATATCCATTACAGGCCTAACATATTGCTTCAACAGAATTGTTTCAAAAGCTCATTGACTTTGTCTTGTGTGCCTTTGATATATGATATAACGATTCTTCTAATTGTTGAGGAGTTTTTAATTGGTGATCTTGTGCAGGCAATGACAAACAGCTTGGAATGATATCCAATGGCATAGCATTAGTAAGTGATTGCAGATGGCCTTGAAGTCATTTGTGATATGCCTGAGGTTTCTGTAATTATGTCTTCTGCAAAGCACAATTTAATTGTCACTAGACAATTTAACTCTGTGTTAAACGGTGACCCCTCAACAAGAGAGGCTATTATGAATCTGCTGACCTAGGGAAGATGCATCTCAACATTTGTTCAACAGGTGTAGATTTCTTTCTCAACATACACCAGCAATCATCTATCACTGACAAAGATTGCCCTTAAAGTAACCTGTACATTAAAGGTTAACTAGGCATCTGTACTTACCATCATCCATGTTTCTGCAGCAACCTCATCCACTGCTCAGTCCCCAGACACTCCTGTGCATCTTTCTTTTATTGCAAGAATATCAAAATATACACAGTACTTTCCATGTGAACACCACTTCACCCTAACCCAGTGGTTCTCAACTCCTGTCCTCGGGATCCACTAACAGGCCAGGTTTGCAAGATAACTGGAAAACATCACAGGTGATATAATTTGCTGCTCAGTGATTGTAGTATTCCAGTCTGCATCTCCCCAAGGTAATACTCAAAATCTGGCCTGTTAGTGGGTCCTGAAGACAGGAGTTGAGAACCACTGCCCTAACCTGACAATGTAAAGTCTTGTTTAAAAAAAAAAAAACAAACATGTTATACTTACCTACTCTGTGCAGTTGGTTTTGCACAGAACAGCCTGGATCCTCCTCTTCTCAGGTCCCTCTTTGCTGCTTCTGGACCCTCCCTCCCATCGAGTGCCCCCACAGCCAGCAGCTTTCTACGGGAGCCTAGTCATAGCTCCCTGTGTCCATTCAGACATGGAGCCCAGACCCGGCCCCACCCCCTCTCTCCTCTGATAGGCTAACTGAATTTTATTAACAGCCGTAGGAGCCAATGGTGCCACTGCATTGTCTCAGCCAATCAGGAGGAGAGTCCTGGACAGCTAAGACACTTGTGGACATCGCTGGAGAGAGATGGGGCTCAGGTTAGTAATTAGGGGGTGCTGGGGAGGCTGTTATACATACATAGAATGCATTAAGATGAAAAAAAAACTTCTGCCTTTACAACTCCTTTAATATAGGCTGATTACAATTACTACTTTTACATCTATATCTTGTTTTACAATAGTCTGGATCTTGATCAGATCAGTTTAACAATAGCGATGTAATTCAAATACAATTCATAGTCCAAAGGGGTATGTTACTCTGGGAAAGTAGACAATTGCAGAACCCGTCACCAGCACCCTAACACTGCCTCTTACCATCTGAAAATGACCCCCATCACAGAGGTCCAACGAGCCCTTCAAATAATGTGTAGTCATCAGAGCGAAGGTAAACCAGATGAATCAATCCCAATGTAGATGGTAGGCTATTATGCGTGATACACAGCCGGGGTTAGTTCATCCACAGTGTACATGTAAGGCAAAGAAAGTAATCTCATGGTGTAGTAAGTAACTCTCGCTTTTGGTGTAAAAAACAGAGAGAAGTGGGGGGGAAAAAGACCACCTCTGAAAAGAGACAGATTGGAGAGACACCACCAACACCCTCACACACTGCACCTTACCAACTGCACATGACCCCCATCACAGAGGTCTGACAAGCCATGTAAACAGACAGCTGATGTTCCAGAGTGAATATAGGCTATGGATGCTGGATAGTCTGTAATCCTTCCAATCTAATTCCTCCTCAGTGCGGTACTCATACAAGGAAACACAGGAGTCAGTCTGTAGATGTGGCGGCCATCTTCGTGGTTAGGAACGCTGGTCGTTCCCTATACTGCATGAGGCTCGCTTTTAACCACTCAAAGTACATGTTTCTACATGTCTATTAAAACTTTTGTTACCTACTCTACCATGAGAGTATTTCCTTTGCCTGTTTACAATTTTTGCCAATTATTGACCTATAATAAAAACCAGCACTTTTATTAAAGCCCTATACCAAGTAAAAGTTTTCCATGTCCTCAAAAAAAACATATAGATAGGTAAATTAGTCAGAGTTTCAAATTGTGTTTCAGTTTTAGATTGTTTTTTTTCTGTTTCTTTGTTGTTTGATTGATTGTTCACAGCGAGTGCTGCTGGCGACCCTACGGCGGGCTGTGAATCCACCAGGGGAGGGCTGGGCCAGGGGGCAGGGTGGCAATTGTCCCCCAGGCCACTCTAACTTACATTCAAAATGGCTGATGGCCACTGCCTGCTCACATTTTTTTTTCTTCTTGTGGAAGAAGGAAGGGGCCAGGGGCACAGCTGCCAACTAACTGCAGGTAAAGGGGGGGGGGGACCAGGGCCGGCCCTACCATGGATCCCACTTGGCCCATTGGGCTGCCTCGGGGGGGGGGGGCGAAAAAAACTCCTGTACCTTTT
>BLSH010115851.1:1760275-1781556 GCA_018402905.1 Glandirana rugosa
GATGCTCTCTGCGCTTTAAACGGACCTCTGAGACTATCACAGTGCAGGTGCATTTATACGGAGACTTGATTACACACAGGTGGATTCTATTTATCATCATTAGTCATTGAGGTCAACATTGGATCATTCAGAGATCCTCACTGAACTTCTGGAGAGAGTTTGCTGCACTGAAAGTAAAGGGGCTGAATAATTTTGCACGCCCAATTTTTCAGTTTTTTTATTTGTTAAAAAAGTTTGAAATATCCAATAAATTTCGTTCCACTTCATGATTGTGTCCCACTTGTTGTTGATTCTTCACAAAAAATTACAGTTTTATATCTTTATGTTTGAAGCCTGAAATGTGGCAAAAGGTTGCAAAGTTCAAGGGGGCCGAATACTTTCGCAAGGCACTGTATACGGCCTTGGATGGAAGCAGTTTACCAATAAAGCCCATAGCAAGAAGTTCTATGGCCACCAGATCACTTTTACAGTCAGTGAAAGGTGGTTCCCCACCCCCCCTTTCCTTTTTCCGTCGCATTGGATGCACTGTGAAGAGTGGAAGAAACTTCTATTCCTTACCCACTCCTATGATGTCAGAAACTGGAAGCAACAAGGTTTTCATAACTTACAGTTTGCTTGTTTACAAGCCTTAAAAGAGAAGTATGGGAATTTTTCTTTTATTTTAATCATACTTATCTAGGCAGCTCACTGAGAGGCTGAGCCGGGTGCCGGTCCAGGCATGTGGACAGATCCCAATCATATAGTCAAATCTTTCCCAACCAGAGCTTCAGCCCGCTGTCTGCTGAAAACAGGACACAGGAGTGCAGAATGATCTGGCTGTACTCCTTTAACTGGCTTGTATGCAGATGTTCAAACTGATTTTAGTTTGATCTTCTGCTTTAGAGAGCAGAGGAGATGTTGGGGTCTAATAAACCCCAGATCTCTCCACAAAGGTCTGTTATTGCCTATGTTATCACAAGGGATGTTCATCTCTTGTGATAGCAATAGAGTTCAATAAAAAAAAAATGTAAAGAGTGTACAAAAATATAAATAAAATAAATAATAAAATGTTATATTTTTTTTTATAAAGCACCCCAGGTTCCCTGTGCTCACATGCACATAGGTCCAGCACACATATGTAAAAGGTGATTGCACCACATATGTGAGTTATGGCCACAAACCTCAGAGTGAGAGCAATAATTCTAGCACCAGACATTCTGTTTAACTCTAAACTGGTAACCTGTAAAGGCTTTTAAAGTGTCGTCTATGGATAATGTATTGTACTGTAGTTCATGCGATTGCAGCATAAGGGATTACATGTAAGTAGGCCAGCAGCCTCCAACTGCTTTCAATAGGGCTTCTTGCAGCTAATCGCAGGGACCCTCATTGAGGTTTTCGCATGTAAACGCCAGCCGGGTGCTTTCATAAGTGTGAATGCACCCTAAAGCCTAGTATATACTAATAGTTTTTTTCTTTGTTCAACCCAGTGGGTTAAACGAAAATAACTGACAACTCAGGTCTGAGCCGCTGTACTAACAATTGGATGTTAGTACAGCGATCTCGAAACCCTGCTGTGCTATTGTGTTCTGACAGAACACTCCGGTCAGTGCTCTCAGCCATTGACAGAGAGCACTGACCGGGAGCTAGTCAGCAGACCATTTTTGGTCATGACCCTTCATGACCAGGCTTCTGTCGGACCGGCTGCCATTCACACGGGCCCAATGTCGGTCAACATTCATCCTGTGTGTACTAGGCTTAAAGCCCTTTGAAAAGTTGTGGATGTGTATATGGGTTAAGCAAGGGATTTGAAGCGTAGTTTTAAAATGACCGCTAATTTCTACAGAGCTGGCTGGAACAGCAAATTTAGCCCAGGAGTTGACTATTTTATACTAAAAAAAAATCTCCAATAACCCCAAAATGTCATCACAGGATCAGCCGATAACTCTTTCGACAGTTGGTGTTAAAGTGCATGCAGTTGCACTCAAATACAATCAGAAAAAAGATTTCACCAATTTAACCTGCATGGGAGATATGGCAGAAAAAAAAATATTGAATATATAGGCAAAGAACACGCCTTCTGGAACAATATGCTGTGGACAGATGGAGTCGTTTGGTCATAGTAAGACATAATTTGAGGACAAAAACTTCATGCCAACTGTAAAGCCTGGTTGTGGAAATGTTGTGGTTGCTTTGCTGCTTCAGGGCCTGGACAACTTGCAGTCATAAAATCAGCTATGAATTCTGCATCAAATAAAACAATGTCAGGCCATCTGTCCAAAGTTGAACCAGAATCTTTCAACACGATAATGATCAGAACCAAATCAATCAAGGAATGGTTGAAACAGATGAAATTGGGGGTAGTGGACTGGCCCAGTTGAAATGTTGTGGGGGGTTTGAAACAGCCAGTTAATTCAAAGAAACATACATACATCTTGCAACTGAAGGGCATTTGAAGGTCAAAAATGACACCGAGTTGATGACAGAAACTGGTGGGCAGTTATGCAAAATGCCTACAAGAAGCAATTTCTGCTAAAGAGGGCAATACCTGCTCCTGAGGCCAAGAGTCGAGTAGATCATTTACATCTATTCATATTTTGTTTAAAAAATAATTAAGAAGGCATTTTTGTCTTGGTTTTTTTTCAAGTAGATCACCTTAATGTGTAGGCACTGTTTGTATGAATGTTTGCTCATTCAAATATGTTGAAAAAGTCAAACATTTCCATGGGGTGCACTTACTTTTCACATGATTGTAAATTGTACAGAGTGGCTCTGGGAAGCACATTCATTATATTTCATCCCTTAACTTGCCCAAAACAATAATCACAAAACAGTAACTTAATTAACCTATTGGTCTGTATAGGGAACTGAAGTGCCTCATTCATCAAAGTCATGCACTGTTGAGGGTAATTATGTAATTGTTAAACAGCGGCTAATCTTTGCAGGTCACTAAATGGCTGGGACATGTTTATAGAACTTGTTTTAATGGGAGTTTCTCAGAGGTTAAAGGAAGTAGAAGGTATAATATTTTATAAAAGGAGATCAAAAGCAATAGTGGTTAGCAGCTGGTGATACATAATAAATGATAGTAAGGTTTACATTTTTAAAATATGATCCTATTTCCTGATATTAATATTTATGATTCCATTTTATGGAGTGTTATGTTGTATCATGATTTGATATGGTGTATTATAGGTCTTTGTCTTAATTTATTGATTTATAGTAGGCTAGGGTTGACTGTCATTAGAATGATGGCAAAATGAAATCTCATATTTTGATAACACTAAATCGGTTATACATGTAAAGAATTTCATAAAGAAATCCCTTCTTTTATATTTTACCTACCCATATATACATTATTTTTCATATTCCAGGCCAATCAATATGTGACAGTGACAGAGGTTGTGACAAGGGCTATTTATAAATTTTACATTTTATTCACATTGTATTCAGCATATTCTTTCACATTTACGTGATCTCTAAGTGGGTAAGGCTGGATTCACACCATTGTGAACTTGATGCGGGATACCCGCATCCAATTTGCAATAGCAGGAGATTTTGACCAGCTCTCTATGGAGCCGGTTCACATATCTCGATCGCGATTTGCACAAAAACGCTGTATGTCTTTTGGTCTGTTTCAGATCCGAATTCAGCACAAAATTAAGGCTGAAATCGGACCTGAAATGGTGAACCAGGACACACCGGACCCCCACTGTGAGCCGCATGCGGTTCATATGTGAACCCAGCCTGAAACAAACTAGAAAACTGCAAGGGGTGTTTGAGCATTTGTAAGAAGCGTCTTTTTTTTGTCAGTAAACCTGCACTTTGCCTATGCAGGGTAAACAACGGGTTCTTTTCAATACTTGGCATACTCCCCTTTCCTTCACTTCAGTGCTCTTCTGTTCAATTGCCAGAAAAAGGGAGCCTGGGGGCGCTTTCTTCAACTCAGTTTGATAGTGATGGGCTAAGCCCCCAGCAGGAAGTGCTGTCAGATGAGAGGAAGGGCAGTGGGTCACATGTTCCTCCATACCTGGACGTACCAGATATTCTCTTTACTCCCGACGGCTGAAAGGAATGGAGTAAAGGATAGTATTTGCTACAGAGGAGGAAGACATTAACCACTTGCCGACCGTCAACCGCAGGTTGACGGCGACAAGATGGCTCTGCTAGGCAAACCGCCGTCATACGACGGCGGCCAGACCGAGCACTGGGAGCGGGTGCGGCGGACTCGATCGCCGCCGGCTGCCCACGATGCCCCCCCCCGAAGTGAAAGAACGAAGGTCCGTGTATGTAAACATGGATCTCCGTTCTGTGAGGGGGGGGGGAAGGGCTGTGATCACAGCCGTCCTCTATATGGAAGCTGTGATCACTCCCCTTCCCCAGTCAGGGCAGCCCACACACAGTTAGAACACGCCCAGGGAACACAGTTAACCCTTAAAGCGCCCCCTGCAGGTAAACCCCTTCATTGCCAACGGCATTTACACAGTAATCAGTGCATTTTCATAGCACTGATCGCTGTATAAATGCCAATGGTCCCAAAAAAGTGTCAAAATGGTCCGACATGTCCGCTGCAATATCGCAGTACCGCTAAAAATCGCAGATCGGCGCCATTACTAGTAAAAAAATAAAAAAATAAATAAAAACCCCAGAAATGAATTCTCATCATCCGTAAACGCGGCAACTTTTGCGCAAACCAATCAATAAACGCAGATTGCGATTTTTTTTATCAGAAATATAAGGAAGAACATAAATCGGCCAAAACTGTTGAAAAAAAATGTTTTTTTTATATTTTTTTTTGGATTTGTATTTTAGCAAAAAGTAAGAAATTTGTTTTTTTTTTGCAAAATTGTCGCTCTTCTTTTGTTTATAGTGGCGATCAGAAATGACGCAGCGGTGATCCAATACCACCAAAAGAAAGCTCTATTTGTGGGGAAAAAAGGACGCAAATTTTGTTTGGGTACAACGTTGCACGATCGCGCAATTGTCAGTTAAAGCGACGCAGTGCTGAATCACAAAAAGTGCTCTGGTCCTAAAGCGTGAAATCCTTCCGGGGCTGAAGTGGTTAAAGGGAACCTGCTGCTTTACTCTGCATTGGCAAAGCACAGGTTTTTTAAAAAAAAAAAATATGAATTAAAAATAATGCCGCATTTGCTAAAGCCCCACTGGCAACATTGTATTTTGCTCTAGCCCTTATCACAAAGGAATTAAAAGTATTAAATACTATTCCTTTCATGTATCTACCCCATACAGCTACCAGAACACACAATTTTGCAAAACAATGGTCCCTTAACAGTATGAGGCTCATTTACTAAAGAAGTTGAGAATGTTCTTGAGGACAGTGTGCAGATGAAGTAAACATGGATCGGCTTTTCACATGATTGGGTAATTGAAGTGAATCCTCACACAATTTATTGTGTTAACATTTTCATATTCTTTTAGTAATCAGCCTGATTATTTCAGCCATAGAGAGGTGGGCCAATTGATGCTCTAATGTATGAGCTTTTAAAGCAATGTAAGGCAACTAAAACAATTTTACAGAGACTCAATAGTGTCCAAACTATAGAATTCCTCATTTCAAATATAGCAACATGTTTTAAAGGACAAGTTCAAGAGTAAAAATAAAATAAAATAAAAAAGATGTAATATATATATTTATTATCTCACAAAAGTGAGTACACACCCCTCATATTTTATTCTATCTTTTCATGTGACAACACTGAAGAAATTACACTTTGTTACAATGTAAAGTAGAGAGTGTACAGCTTGTATAACAGTGTAAATTTGCTGTCCCCTCAAAATAACTCAACACACAGCCATTAATGTCTAAGCACAATACAGCAAAAGTGAGTACACCCCTAAGTGAAAATGTCCAAATTAGGTCCAATTAGCCATTTTCCCTCCCTGGTGTCATGTGACTCGTTAGTGTTACAAGGTCTCAGGTGTAAATGGAGAGCAGGTGTGTTAAATTTGGTGTTATCACTTTCACTCTCTCATACTGGTCACTGGAAGTTCAACATGGCACCTCATGCCATAGAACTCTCTGAGGATCTGAAAAAAAGAATTGTTGCTCTACATAAAGATGGCCTAGGTTATAATAAGATTGTCAAGACCCTAAAACTAAGGTGCAGCACGGTGGCCAAGACCATACAGCAGTTTAACAGGACAGGTTCCACTCTGAAGAGGCCTCACCATGGCCAACCAAAGGAGTGAGTGCACGTGCTCAGCGTTATATGTCCAGAGGTTGTCTTTGGGAAATAGACGTATGAGTGCTGCCAGCATTGCTGCAGAGGTTGAAAGGGTGGGGGTCAGCCTGTCAGAGTTCAGACCATACGCTGCACACTACAACAAATTGGTCTACGTGGCTGTCGTCCCAGAAGGAAGCCTCTTCTAAAGATGATGAACAAGAAAGCCTGCAAACAGTTTACTGAAGACAAGCAGACTAAGGACATGGATTACTGGAAACATGTCCTATGGTCTGATTCGACCAAGATAAACATATTTGGTTCACATGGTGTCCAGCGTGTGTGGCGGCAACCAGGTGAGGAGAAGAAAGACAGGTGTGGCTTGCCTACAGTCAAGCATGGTGGTTGGAGTGTCATGGTCTGGGGCTGCATGAGTGCTGCCGGCACTGGGCAGCTACAGTTCATTGAGGGAACCATGAATGCCAACATGTATTGTGACATACTGAAGCAAAGCATGATCCCCTCCCTCTGGAAACTGGCCCACAGGGCAGTATTCCAACATGATAATGACCCCAAACACACCTCCAAGATGACCACTGCCTGGCTAAAGAAGCTGAGGGTAAAGGTGATGGGCTGGTCAACCATGTCTGCAGACCTAAACCCTATTAAGCATCTGTGGGGCTTCCTCAAATGGAAGGTGGAAGAGAGTAAGGTCTCTAACATCCACCAGCTCTGTGATTTCGTCATGGAGGAGTGGAAGAGGACTCCAGTGGCAACCTGTGAAGCACTTGTGAACTTCATGCCCAATAGGGTTAAGGCAGTGCTGGAAAATAATGGTGACTAGACAAAATATTGCCGCTTTGGGCCCAATTTGGACATTTTAACTTAGGGGAGTACTCAATTTTGTTGCCAGTGGTTTAGACATTAATGGCCGTGTGTTGAATTATTTTGAGGGGACGGGAAGTTTATACTGTTATACAAGCTGTACACTCACTACTTTACATTGTAGCAAAGTACCATTTCTTCAGTGTTGTCACTTTTGTGAGATACTGTATACACACACATATATATATATACACACACACACACACACACAGGAAAAACTGGATTTTTTTTTCGACTTACCATAAAATCCCTTTCTCTGAGTTCATTGACGGACACAGGAGCTCCATCTTGACCTTAGGGTTATATCGCCACCTTTAGAAGTAGGACTAGGCAAAACAACATTATTAAAAGAACAAGCACAGCCCCACCCAGTGGTTGTAACCCTCCACCCTGCAACAGATAGCTCAGTTCGTAACAAGCAGTACAAACATAAAAACAGGCGGGTCGGGTGCTGTGTCCCTCAATGAACTCAGAGAAAGGGATTTTATGGTAAGTAGAACAAAATCTTGTTTTCTCTTTCGTTCATTGAGGGACACAGCAGCTCCATCTTGACCTTAGGGACATCCCAAAGCAGTGTCACAACGAGGGGTGGGTAAGAAAAAACAGGTTCAATGAACAAAAACAAACCTTCACCCAACAGAACCCCCTGTGGGGAGCCAGAAATACACCTCAGACAGCCGCCTGCAAAAATTTGTGACCAAAGGCTGCATCCGAGGATGCCAAAACGTCAACTCTGTAGAATTTGGAAAAAGTGTGTACAGACAACCATGTAGCCGCCTTGCACACCTGAGAAACAGACGCTTGATGTCGGAAAGCCCAGGAAGTGCTAATCACCCTGGTAGAGTGAGCCGTGACCGGGAAGGGGGGTTCCAGACCTCTAACAGCATAAGCTCGTATCACAGTTTGTCTAACCCAATGAGATACATTAGCCGAGGAGGCCATCAGGCCCTTGCGCGGACCATCCACCACAACAAACTGCGAATCCGACCTTCGAAAGAGGGCCGTGACCACCAAGTACACACGAAGGGCCCGAACTACATCCAACGAATGCAGGGCAACCTCTTTGGGATGAGATGGTCGCGGGCACAAGGAAGGGAGGACAATGTAAAGACAATGGAAAGACGACACCACCTTCAGAAGAAAAGAAGGTTGCGGGCGCAGGACCGCCTTATCCCGATGTAGGACCAAATAAGGAGACCTGCAAGACAAAGCCGCCAACTCTGAGATCCGACGGGCAGACGTAATGGCCACCAAAAAGGGAACTTTTTCAGAGAGCGTAAGCAACGAAATCTCCCTGATATTCTCAAACGGTGGCTTCTGAAGCACCAAGAGAACCAGATTAAGGTTCCATGGCACCAAAGGCGAACATACCTGGGGAGCGACATGTCAAACCCCCTGGACAAAAGTATGAATTAAGGAAGGAGTGGCCAATGGACGCTGAAAAAAGATTGCCAGAGCAGAGATCTGACCTTTGATCGTGCCCAACGCCTGCTTCTGATCGAGCCCACTCTGCAGGAATGCCTGAACCCTAGAAATCGAGAAGGAACGTGGATTCCACCCCCCCATCCTCGCACCAGGAGATGTAAGCCCTCCAGGTGCGATGATATATCTTCCGGGAAGTGGCCTTACATGCCTTAAGTAGTAGTAGTAATAGGTATCACCGAAGCCGATACTCCCCTGTCTCTCAGCACCTGGCATTCAATAGCCAGGCCCGTTAAAGCAGGATGCAATATGGGCCCCTGGGACAGCAGGTCCTCGCACAACGGGAGTTGCCAGGGGGTGTCCACGACCATTCGTACCACGTTGGCGTACCAGGGACGCAGCTGCCAGTCTGGAGTGATAAGAACGACTGGTATCCCCTCTGCCTCTATTCTGTGCAACAGACATGGGAGAAGCTTGAGAGGGGGAGAGGCATAAATGAGCCCATACCGAGTCCACTGTGCTACCAGAGCATCCACCGTGTCCGCCAAAGGATCTCTCGTCCTGCTCACGAAAGTCTGCACCTTCTGATTGAGGCAAGACGCCAGCAGGTCCACGTCTGGCGTGCCCCACCGCAGACCAATCTGATGGAAGGTTTACGGGTGTGGGGACCGCTCCCTCTGATCCAGTGTCTGTCGGCTGAGGTAGTCTGCTTGCCAGTTTTCTACGCCTGGAATGTGGACGGCGGAGAGCGCCGGCACATGAAGTTCGGTCCACCGCAGAATGTGGGACACTTCCATCGCCGCTGCCGAACTTCTCATCCCCTCTTGATGATTTACTTATGCCACGCCCGTGGCGTTGTCCGATTGAATTCTGACTGGGCGCCCGTGCAACTGCCCCATCCACAGGAACCCCAGAACTCCCCCCCAGCCAATCAGGCTGGCGTCTGTCGTGATCACCGTCCAGTGAAGAGGGAGTAAAGACCTCCCGAGTCGAAGGGCCGGAGCTCGCAGCCACCAGAGCAGCGGGGCTCTGGTCTGATGGTCTACACAGATCATGCGATCCAGGGACGATGGGGATTTGTCCCACTTCATTAGGATCTCCCTCTGCAGAGCAAGGGTGTGACACTGGGCGTACAGGACCGCCTCGAAGGTGGACACCATGAGACCCAGAACCTGCATGCAAAAGCGTAGGGATGACCACTTCTGGGATAGTAGTAAGCGAACCGCTGACTGAAGTGTCTGGAGCTTGGCCGGTGGAAGGAAAACTTTCGCCTGGGCAGAGTCGAGAAGTCCCAAGTATTCCAGGCGGTGGGGCGGGATCAGCACGATTTTGGGAAATTTAGTACCCAGCCAAACCCCTGCAGAGTTTGTATGGTGATCGTCACATTGTCCCTCAGCGATGAGGCCGACTGCACTCGCAAGAGGAGGACGTCCAGGTACCCCACCACCGCGATGCCCCTTTGCCTTAACAGAGCCAGAACTGGGGCCAAGGGCTTGGTGAAGACCCGAGGTGCAGATGCCAGGCCAAATGGTAGGGCCACAAACTGGTAATGAGCCTCCCCGACTGCAAAACGCAAGAAACGCTGGTGCGGGACACATATGGGGACATGTAAGTACGCGTCCTTGATGTCGAGGGAAGCCAGAAAATCACCCCAATGAAGCGCCGCCACCACAGAGAGGATGAACTCCTTTCTCAACTTTCGCACGTGCATGAAACAATGGAGGGCCTTGAGCTCCAGGATCGACCGGACCCCATCCTTTTTCGGAACCACGAACAGGTTGGAATAAAAACCCCCGAAACCTTTCCGAAGCTGGGACGGGAACAATGACCTCTTGATGAAGTAGGTCCTGCACCGTCCCAGTCGCCCCAGGGGAAGACGCAGATTTGAGGGAAAGAACCTGTCCAGAAGGAGGGAATGAAATTCTATTTTGTACCCCGACAAAATTAAATTGTGTACCCAGTGGTCGGAAAATCTGGAAATCCACCGGTCCGCAAACCAACGAAGGCACCCCCCCGAAAGATGGGCAGGGCAACCCTTCACGCGGAGGAGGACTTGTCCTCGGGCTTGTCGCACTTGCACTGCCAAGGGCGCTTCGGCCCCCTATGGGAGCTTTAGCGGGCTGGGAACCCTTGCCCGTTGAACGGGGCGGACGAAAAAGCCTTTTATGGGCGGAAAAGGAGGGACCCTGCCTGCAGCTCCTTGTCCCTCATGGTCTCTGAAAGAAAAGTGCTCTTTGAACCAGTGAGATCATTGATAATCTCATCTAGGGTAGCTCCAAAGAGCCGCCCGCCCTGTAAGGGTAAGTCCGCCAACCAACATTTAAGCCAGAGTAAACGTCGGATAACCACAGATGACATAGACAGTTTGGAAAGCAAGGGAGCCGTATCCAAAGCCGCGTCGCCTACCTACTTGAGCCCTTGAACAAGCTAGTCAGCCAGCCACACGCAGGCCGGAGAGGCCTGCTCATTGCTCAATCTGCTGTGCAGTAGCTTTGCCCATTCGGTGAGCATTTGCGACACCAAAGCAGTGGCCAGTACCGGCCAAAGGGCAGAGCCTTCCTGAATGAACATAGAATGAGTAACCGCCTCGACTTTTTTATCAGCCGTGTCCTTGAAAGACGGCATGCCCTCCACCAGAATCGTGGTTGCCCTATTCAACCGCGACATCGGGGGGTGGGGGACGTCAACGACCATTTTTTCTGAAGACTATACCCGAATGGATAGCGCACTGAAAACCGTCTCGGGACTGGGAATGAACTCTGTGGCAGTTCCCATTCCCTGTAAACAAACTTATAGAAATAAGGTAAGTAAAGGAAAACCTTGGCTGCCCGAACCGGCTTATGAGACCCGAAAGGAACAGCCACCTCTTGTGATGCACCAGCTGCATCTGCTTTCTCGTGCATGCCAATCATCGAAGATTCCTCCTCTCTATCCAAGGAATCCGGGACCTCACCATCAGACAGCACAAGGGGGGTCCCTGCCATCATGGCGGAGCCATCCTCAGGGTCAGAATCCTCCCCCTGAGGAAGGAGGGGGTAGAGGCCACTTCTTACCCACCTTACGCCCGCACGCTACCGCTAAAAACGGGAGACGAAAGACTCCAGGACCACCGACAGAGCGTCAAGGGGAACCGCAGCGCCAGAGGCGCTGGTTGCCACCGCGGGGGGATCTGGTGGAGGGACACCTGCATCAGATGCCATAGCTCAGCCCACCCTGGCAGGACACCACCCGGGACAGAGGCCTACGTACCAGGAAGAAAAGGGCACCCCTCCAGTGAGCTGCAACAGGCTAAGAAGGAGAGTAACACCCAGGAAGACTCACCACCTGCTGGCCCCACGATTAGAGAGAGAAGGAGAGCTGTGCCTTGTTGCTGCCTTGCTGCTGCTGCCGCCGTGCTGCTGTGTCCCTGTGCCACCAGGAAGCTGGTGCCAGACTCAGGCTCCCGGAAGATGCCCCTCCCCTACAGACGGTGGAGGCCCCTGTGAATCTACAGGAAAATGGCCGCCGACCGCACCAAGCTGGCCATAAGAGCCAGCCGGACCACCGAAAAATGGCCGCCGCGGCTACAGCAGAATGGCCGCGGATCATGGCTATCGCAAAATGGCCACCGGACCCGGCCAGAACGGGGGGGCTGTCGGCCATGGTAGCACTGTGACTCAGACCTCTGGTGTCTGGTCAAATGTGCTCCAGTGGGACGTTCAACCAGCCGGTCACCCCATCCGGATAGGGGCTTGTCGTGGCCGACCCAGCGCGGAGCTAAGGTCTGCGCACGTTCGATGGCCGGGCTGGGGAGACTACCAGGATCTATATTATCCATCCTGTCACCCAGCCCAGCAGTTCATTGCAGACTTCATGTTGAAGAAAAAGTAAATGTTAAAACCTATAAAAAGAGGAACCACAGGTCCCAGCAGTTAGCCAGGTCCTTACCCCTACACTAGGCAGAAAAAACTGAGCTATCTGTTGCAGGGTGGAGGGTTACTACCAGTGAGGACTGCCCCTGGGTGGGGTTGTGCTTGTTCTTTTAATATTGTTGTTCTGCCTAGTCCTAATCCTGAAGGTGGCGTTAGAACCCTAAGGTCAAGATGGAGCTGCTGTGTCCGTCAATGAATGAAAGAGAAATTATATACACAACAATTTTGTGTTTGCCCCTATTTATCATGACCTGAACTCAATGATCTATGACTTTTTCTATGTACACAAAAGGCCTATTTCTCTCAAATATTGTTCACAAATCTGTCTGTGAATTGTCATCCTGACTGCAGGAATGTCCACCAGAGCTGTTGCCCTTGAATTGAATGTTCATTTCTCTACCATAAGCCATCTCTAAAGGCATTTCAGAGAATTTGACAGTACATCCAACCGGCCTCACAACTGCAGGCCACGTGTAACCACACCAGCCCAGGACCTCCACATCCAGCATCTTCACTTCCAAGATCATCTGAGACCAACCACCCAGACAGCTGCAGCAATATTCGGTTTGCATAACCAAAGAACTTCTGCACAAACTGTCAGAAACCATCTCAGGGAAGCTCATCTGCATGCTCATTGTCCTCATCAGGGTCTCCTCCTGACTGCAGTTTGTCGTCGTAACTGACTTGCTCACAATCAATGACATTTTGGAGAGGTGTTCTCTTCACGGATGAATTCCGGTTTTCACTGTACAGAGCAGATGTCAGACAGCGTGTATGGCGACGTGTGGGTGAGCGGTTTGCGGATGTCAACATTGTAGACCGAATGGCCCCCGGTGGTGGTGGAGTTATGGTATGGGCAGGCGTATGCTATGGACAACAAACACAAGTGCATTTTATTGATGGCATTTTAAATGCACAGAGATACCGTGACGAGATCCTGAGGCCCATTGTTGTGCCATTCATCCACGACCATCACCTCATGTTGCAGCATGATAATGCACAGCCCCATGTTGCAAGGATCTGTACACAATTCTTGGAAGCTGAAAACATCCCAGTTCTTGCATGGCCAGCATACTCACTGAATATGTCACCCATTGAGCATGTTTGGGATGCTCTGGATCAGCGTATACGACAGAGTGTTCCAGTTCCTGCCAATATCCAGCAACTTCACACAGCCATTGACGAGGAATGGACCAACATTCCACATGCCACAATCAACAACCTATTCAACTCTATGCGTAGGAGACGTGGTGCACTGCGTGAAGCAAATGGTGGTCGCACCAGATACTGAGAGTTTTTCGGACACCCCCCCCCCCTCCAAAATATTAAACCTGCACATTTTAGAGTGGCCTTTTATTGTGGCCAGCCTAAGGCACACCTGTGCAATAATCATGCTGTCTAATCAGCATCTTGTTATGCCACACCTGTGAGGTGGATGGATTATCTCAACAAAGGAGAAGTGCTCACTAACAGATTTAGACAGATTTGTGTATATTTAAGAGAAATAGGCCTTTTGTGTACATATAAAAAGTTGTAAATCTTTGAGTTCAGCTTATGATAAATAGGGGCAAACACAAAAGTGTTGTGTTAATATATATATATATATTTATATTATCTACTCAGTCCCTTCTCTAGTCCCTAACCTAATTTAAAATAGTTGTAAAGGCTAACGGTAAAAATCCATCTGTGTGCAGTTTCCCCCACAGCCCCCCAAAACCTGAGCCCCCTCTCAATCCAGCAACGTGTAGGAGAGCCTCAACTGTCCCGGGACTCCTCCTCCTCATTGGCTGAGACAGCAGGGGGAACCATTGTCAATCACAGGCAGTGAGCCAATGAGGAGGGAGTGGGGGTGTCTTATGGATGCATAGAGCAGGGCTCGGGAGCAAGCACTCACAAGCGGCATGCTATTGGTGGCAAGGGTCAAGGGGGAGGAGCCAGGAGCACCAGAGCACAGAGCAGGTAAGTATGACATGCTTGTTTTTTGTTTGTTTTTTTTAAACGTGAACACCATTTCCAGAAAAATAGCAGCCTCCTCTGCGGTTTACACCCATCTTCTTGAAATCTTGTCTGGTGCAGCCTGTGCAGTGACTCCCAACAGACTTGCAATGGGCCTTACCCATACCACTGAATCCCCCTTTTTCAAGGGTAGTTAGTTACTCTGTGGACATATTCAGACATGATTTTGGAAAGAAGGCTCTAAAATGCCACAGGAGATCACCATCACCAAACCCCATTTTAAGCCCGAATCTGCCCCTCAAAATTTACTCCCCATTTCCCAAAAAACGTCAGTCTCCTCTGGTGTTTACACCTATCTTCCTGAGATCTTGTCTTGTACAGCCCATGCCTGTGCAGTGACTCCCAATAGATGTGCAATGGACCTTACCCACACTGTTGAAGCCCCATTTCAAATCTAGAGTAATTACTGTCTGGACATAACCAGACATGATTTTAGAAAGAAGGCTCTAAATGCCAGAGGAGACCAGGAGACCACTACCATCAAGAAGTAGTAGGCCTGAGGGGGTGTTGAAGCTTAGGTTATAGCTGAGGGTGATTGGTGCTGGGCAGTTTTTTTTTTTTTTTTTTAATCCTGACCCCTTCCCTTAATGTGTCCAAAAGTATGGTTTGTGCTACCATTTGCATCCTTCAATCCTCACATTGTGAGTTCCTGAGCTGGAACAAGCGAGTTCATATGAGGTGTCAGGACATCTGCTATGCACATATTTAACAGGCCTAGAGTATACACCTTCAAAAGCAATTCAGCAAAAGCCACTCCAACATTTCAATGCTGAAAGATTGCCTTTAAAGCCGTACCGATACGCTTCTAATAGCACAAAGCTAAAATCTGCTACAAGTCCATAAATAAGATGAACCTGACAAAGCTGGAATAGTCACTACGTTTCTATTAGCGGCTTAATGATTATCTGGGAATGTCACATGAAGGAGACCTGGGCACTGCTGCTCTGCTCCAAATTAATGTGAGAGATTCATCAAACAACATAGCAGATACAAAGGATAATATAATGCAATGACTTAAACAATGCTCTCAACTAAATATATATTCACATGTTTCACTTACATACCAAGGGCAAAAAGGGATGTGCTATGTGCAGAAACCATAGCAACTAATCAGAAATCAAAATCTATTAGTCTTCTTACAATAATGTGCTGAAAACCAATATCCAATGTTTAGCTGTGAGTTATTGAAAAGTATTGATCTTTGAACTATTATTATATAAAACCACAATGCTATCTAATGTATTGCAACTTCAATGCATACAAAACAAAATGGAAATGCTAGACTCCGAAAACTTCACTGTAATGGTTACAACAAGAATGAAAAAGTGAAGAAATCATTGTTACATACCATAGTTCGTTTGAAAAAAAAAATGTCCATGAAGTTTATTGAAAAGAAAAAAATAAATAAATAAAATAACAACATCTTTCATCTTTAGAACCCTAAAGCCACAGAAGAAGAGAAGGGAGGGAGGAATAAAGAGCAGCACTGTAACTCATTTAGGATTTCCTGTACTGTATAGTGTTGTGAATCTAACGCATGGAGCATGCTGATTGGAGGAAAAAGTGAAAAGAATACTTCATTAGTATAACCCCAATTCCAAATGTTGGGACACTGTGTGAAATCTACATAAAACAAAATGCAATAATTTGCAAGTCTCGTAAGCACATCTTTTATTCACAACAGAAAATAGAAAAAATATCAAATGTTTAAACTGAGAAAATGTACCATTTGAAGTTTGAAAAAAGCTGGGACAGGGCAACAAAAAGCTGGCAAAGTAAAGTCCCATATACACGATTTCGGTCAACGTCCGATCGTACAAAAGTCTTACCGTTAGTATGGTCTTTCGACCGTCTATTCTGATTTTTGGGCGATAAACTCCTGATGTGCAGAATATAAAATTTTTGTCGTACATGAACTCAATGTCCAATTTTCGTATAATTAGTAAGATTTTCGCATGCTCAGAAACAAAAAAATACATACAAAACTATTCAACACATTTTGTCACTTCTGAAGTTGAATTCTGTTGTACGAGAATTTTCGTATGGTTAGTAAACTCTTCACTTTCAACACGAGACTATGACAAAATGCATAGGATGAGGCCTACGACGGTGACACCCCACGCACGCCTGATCCTATTGGATGGTCAGGATTGTGTCCGGTGTGAGCATGTAGGAACGCCATTCCGTATTATACATGTTTTTTAAAGCCAGTTTCGATCTACTACTTTGTGAGTGTGCAATTGTATTTTTTACTAAAGTTTATAGTTACAGTATTATACTATGAAAGTGCTTTTTTTTGCCGGGGACTAAATGGTGTGGAGGGAGACCTTAATCCCGAATGTGTGCTTTGACCATCTGTAGCTTTAAGAAGCTGCAACACACTTTTTGGTCGGGGAATGCTGCACATCATCTTTTTAGTTAGCCATCACGGACCTTTCACTAGGTGTTTTACATCACAGAGCATGACAGAGAATCTTTTTTCTGTTTATGGTGGCCTATATTCATGGACTTTTTGAAAAAATATCTTTTTTTGACTACTGGGTTTTATATATCACCTATTATCACTATGATTTTTAGTTTTATAAGTTTACACCTCTTTGTTATTTACTGTGTTAGCACTGCACTTTTTGTATATGTAAACACAACAGTGAAACCCTAAAGCCTCGTACACACGGTTCGACGGTCGTATACAACACGTCGTACTCACGACCGTTGTATGCGACATCGATCGTTCGTATGCACGATTTGAACAGTCGAACATACGAACATACGACGGTCGTACAAGGGAGTTGTATGATCAGACTACAAAACTTGGTCGTACCAACAAGCTCGCATACGACCGTTGTATCGTGTGTACAGAGCAGTTGGTACAACAAGTTGTATTGTGCTAAACACGCATGCGCCAGGTTCGGAACGGGCGGAAGTGTCCGTTCGTGTAAAACTAGGTTTCTGTTTCACAATTGCATATTCGTTTGTCTATTGGCAATTCAATTCAAATAGTGAAATGCGGCGCGCATCTTTTTCAATGGGATAATAATGAAGATGCACATTGCTAGTGATACACATGATACTAATGTCATAAAAGACAGTTGTTCTGTAGTAATATTAATGGAATTTGCATTATTTTCAATCTCTTTTCTTCTATTTACCATTTCCCCAATATTATAAGCTCTGAAATATGAGAATTCCTTGAACTGAACGTGTTTGTGGTCCCTTGCTATTTGTTATAACTTTAATTTTTAATGTAACTGCCTACTTCAAACCTGGCATTTTCTTTAATAAACTTGGGCAAGTATTGTTATTTTTAATATTCTTTATTTTTAATTCATAAAGAATACAAATTAAATAATGATAGCAATTTTTCAGCAAAGAAAATATAACAGAAAACAAATGTATAAAGTATAACAAAATATGTGCAAAATTGAAACAAAATAAACAAATACAAAAAAATAAAAAATAAATAAAGCCCTCAATGGGGGTACTGCCCGTAATCCCCAGACCAGGGTTGTTGGGGGCCCTGAGGGTAATACTGCCACTGGGCAGCATGCTGCTGTGGCAGTAGATGTGGTTGGGATGGGGCAGGTGGTGGAGGAGGTGGAGGTGGTGGTGTGTCATCATCCACTAGCCTGGTGCTAGTTTTAATTTGGCCCATCACCCCCTTGATCAGAACGTCTAGCATCAGGCGTTCTGCCATGTTTTTTTGGTCCTCCGTCATTTTGCGCATCTTTGCCGCTGCAAGGGAGGCAAACGACTCCTCCTCATCAGGTTCCCTTTAGAGGACCTGGGTTGCCTGCTTGAAAAATGTCGCCGCAGCCTCATCGGCGTCCTGGGCCCTCCTTTTCCTTCTCCTCCCAACCTCCAGTGGAGGAATACGTGATTCACATGGCTGTGATGGCCCAGCTGCTTCCTCCTCAGTGACACTTTCCTGAGTAGAAAAAAGTGACATTATTAGAATATGATTGTTTGTGTGGGTGATGAATCCAAACAAATTGACATTTCATTACTGTTGCTTATTGAATAATTAGAAATGACAAACACTAGCATTCTGGCACCAGCATTTGGATTTATACTTTTAATGACTTTAGGCCACAACTGTGTTTGGATCTCGAAACAAATGTGTTAAGACTCCAATGTTTGGACAATAATGTTTAGTTCTTATCATTGGATTTGATCTTTACAATATGTTCCCCAACACTATACCTGGGTGATGATGGCCTCCTCATGTCTAGCAGGAGACACGACCTCCCCTGATGTTGAGGGAAGGGTGGAGATTGAGGGGCTAGCCTCAGATACACCCTGTAGGAACTGCAGGCTGTGAAAGTACCACAATTTAGGTACATACACCTCAGATGCTGCAGCTCCAGACCGTTTGGATTGCTCTACCTTCTTCACCTCCCTGCCAAAGGTTGTGCGAAGGTTTGCAATTTTTTGCCGCACATATTTAGTGGTTGCCTCTGGGTTTATTTCTTTACAGAGGTCAACCAGCTGGCTTAGAGCTGCCTGTTTGCGCTTCCTGTTAAAATATTCCTTCAGCTGGATGTTCCATAGGCAGGGTAGCTGGTGGTACAGGTCAATGAATTTTGGTAAGAATTCTTGTGTAAAGAAGCGGTCGCTCATTATGCCTGCAAGACAGAAGAAAAAGCATCATGCAACTTCACCCAGCATACCCCTATAAAAGCCCCCCCAAATCTAGGCCCCAAGCCAAGCAGTTTTAGGTTTGCTGCATCATCCATTCCAGGACACATATGGATTACACAGGTTCAGAGGCTAATTGAATGCAGGTAAGGCACCAAGTGAGTTTAATTACCTCCCTAATCAGCCACAGAACCTGAGTAATTAATATCTGTCCTGAATTAAAGGGATGATGTAGCAAACCTAAGCAGTATAAGCCATTTTTACCAACAGGGCGCTCTTAATACCACCATGGGCCCCTGGGCAAAGTAAGGCACTAGGGCCTCTACCAGCCTGCCATGTTTTATGCACCTGCTCTCAAGAATGTACATATAAATTGTTGATGGAATTAAACATATATTCATCACTACTTTCAATCAAATCGATTGGAAAACATGCCATAAATAAAAGACTAATCAACACAAAGGGGTGAGCAGAAGTGCACAGTACAGGGGTGGTTTAGGAGGGCACAATACAGGCTCTGGGATGCTGGCCAGGACACAGATATCCTGGTCCAGCTTAGTAAAAAGCATGACTTTCCTGGTCAATCAGGGACAATTGTCAAGTATGAGAGGTTATCATGGGGACCCCATGTACCTGCAATCCAAGCATAACAGTATAGGCCTCTACCCACCTATATCTGAAAATCCTGCCGAACCTTCGTTCCCACAGCGGTCCTTCCCACATAGGTTGTCCCACAGCGCTCGTCACACAGAGAGTTCCTGCCTACGGCAATTTCCTGTTTGTTCATTCGTCTTTTATACCGTGCTTTACATGCATGCGCACCGCCCTCAGGTATGTCGTGACGCTGGGGCGTGACACGTACAAATGCCTCCACGGAACGAACGAACGATCGCAGCAGCAACAACACACGAACAACGAGAGTAAATATGGCGGATTCTCGCAGGAGCCACCGCAAAATGAAGGCCACCCCCATGACCAGGCTCGAAATGGCCGATATGGTGGCAATAATGGAGGCCAAGTACTATGATTGTAGGAGGGGGGAGTATGAGAGGCCCAATAGCCATAAAGATTATGTGCTGGAGAGGGTCATCCAGCGCATATATGCCAAACATGGGGTCCGGCGGAGCAAGGATCAGCTGCGCAAGCGCTGGTCGGACGTGAAGCACAGGGAGCCCGATCAGCTGCGCCGGATCCATCGGATCCTAGAAAAAAGTAAGCATTTTTTTTTTGTAACCAGTATGTAGATGTGTAAAGTCAGTGTGTGGATCTGTTCTTGGTCAAAGTAGCTAGAGAGAATTATCTGTGAATTTTTGGAATCTTTGTATGCCTTGGGGTTCCCAAATTTAATGTCTAAATCCAGCATACTGTATATGAAGAATACAATTTTAGACTGTTTGCAGACATTACTTTAGCTTTTGCACTTATGTTCTTTTTGTATTTTGCAACAGGAAAACAAAAAAAAAAACAAACTGCCCTCCCCCCTCCGCAACCCACCGATGAGGCCACCCCTGGCCCCTCAGCTGAGGTGGCTGTAAGCCCACCTTCATCCCCAGAAGGTAAGTGCTAAATGACAATTAGATAAATTGTGACACAGCCAGGGGTGCTGCTAGGTGCCCAAAAGGGGGTGGGGCGGGGGTGTCAGGCCTAAATTAAAGGATAAGTATCACTTTACTGGCTGCTGCCTGATCCATCAGTGCCCATTAATCCAGCCTTGCTAGTGCAGATATGGTGAGAGGATAGCCCCCAGTGCTGGAAGGCACAGAAAAGCATATGATGGATAGCAGACAGCCCACATCCCATAGAAGCGAGGGGGGGGGGAGCAGCTGTAGGAGTTGACAAATGCTGCGACATGTCAAGTATTTTGGTCCTGCCAAATGGCATCATTGTCTGTTTGTTGTTGTTTATTTTCAGAAAGGACTCCCTTGGGCCCACAAGCCGGTGGTGGAAGCCCATCAGATGTGGGCAGCCCAGCCCAACTGCAAGGTTGGTACACTTGAAACATATCCCGCAATGTATGTGTTGAACCTGTAGTGACTTTGGGATGCTCAATGAATGCATTTTTTTCTTTTTTTAGAAGACTCTGATTGCCAGGAGATGCCCCAACATCCCCAGTCCCCGAGGGAACCTCTTTCCGTACAGTTATGTGTTCTTTGTTCTTATCTTGTCATGAGTATTCCCGTTTGTTCTCCAAGGGAGCCCCTGACCCCTACAACCCCGTAGAGGACCGTTAGTCTCAGAAGATTTTTTTCTTTTT
>BLSH010115851.1:1811389-1827119 GCA_018402905.1 Glandirana rugosa
AGCATATGATAATGGACGACAATAAGTGACACCCTGTCATAAGTGAGACCCTGGCCGCGGCCAGCAGTTCATGGGCGCCGGTCCCAGAGTGAATACTGTCCCACAGTGAATAACAGCAGGTAATAGTATACGATTGCGCTCCGGAGGAGATATAAGCAGACCTAAGGTGACCTTCCCACAATAACCTAGGTCCTGGAATTTCCTGGACATGTAAGGCAAGAACAGAGCATATGACCCTTGAGGCCACAATTTAAGCAGAGTCCCATGTTACGCTGGCGTGTGTGTTCCTGGGCAGATAAACGGGTGGAGCCTAACTGCATAGGTTCTTCCTTAGACCTGGCACTGGTGGTGGAATAATTAGGTGGAACGGGAGGTACATAATTTGCCACAGCCGTAGTGAGTTCTCGCCTCCACTCCCGCTGGCACGGTCAATCCTAATGGCTAGAGACATAGCCTCCTCCAGTGAGGCTGGGTAGGAAAAGTTGACCAGAGCATCTTTAATTACATCTGAAAGGCCTATTCTAAACTGGCTGCGGAGAGTTTCATCATTCCAGCCAGATTCCGGGGCCCACCTGCGAAACTCTGTGCAATATATTTCAGCAGTGTTATTTGCTTGCTGTAAGTTACGCAGGGTTGATTCTGCAGTAGCAGCACGATCTGGATCATCATACAGCAAAAAGAGGGCTTTGAAGAAGACATCTACTGTTAGCAGGGCTGGATGGTTTGGTTCCAGGTTAAAGGCCCAAGCCTGGGGGTCCCCCTGTAACAATGAGATAATGATCTGAACCTTCTGAGGTTCAGAGCCAGACGAGGATGGCTTTAACTTGAAATATAATTTGCAGCTGTTTTTAAAGTTGCAAGATCCTTTACGGTCACCAGACAACCGATCAGGCAGAGGAAGTTTCAGTTCAGATGATGAAGTATTTGTAGAGACGGTCGTAGAAGGAGATTGCACTTTGGTGAACTTTATGCCCATTTCCTAGACTTGATGGGATAAACGGCAAAGTTCCTGTGCAAACCGTTGAGCCTGCTCAGGATTCATGATCATCTTCCCTTTTATGTATGGCTCGTTACAATGTCAGGCTAGGAGCAGATACCAGGTAGCAGTTCAAATGTCTGACTATGCAAAGAGTTCAATGAACAAGAGTACATAAACTGACAAGGTCTGCTGGGACTTGTAGCTCCGCTGCAGATGAAGATGTAGGTTGGCTGGTATAGGTGATTTAAAGGTGAGCTGGGCAATCACCGTTATTTCCCAGGTAAAGGCTGTGTCAGGTGAGCTCTGCCGGGTCCTAAAGGGATCCTAGTACTGACACACGGTAGGAGTTGCCATCTTCATACCCCTCCTGGATGGATAAAGGAAATGGCTGGATATGAGCCACAAGC
This sequence comes from Glandirana rugosa, assembly GCA_018402905.1. Lineage (NCBI taxonomy): Eukaryota > Metazoa > Chordata > Amphibia > Anura > Ranidae > Glandirana > Glandirana rugosa. The sequence goes on from BLSH010115851.1 coordinate 1,812,776, forward strand.
ATGTCTGGCCTCTCGTTATAGGAGGTCCATATAAGCTGGTAAGCGAGCATTTTATATGGTGGAGGTCACACTTCAATTTGGGTGTTGGGCGGCGTCAATATCGTTGGAAGGATTCTTCTCATCCCAACTTGGACCTTATATATTTTCAAAAAAATATTTTTATTATTTCACATTATTTGCACTGGTGATTTAATGATCAATGATTGCCCAATAGGGCTGGTCATTTCATGTGAGGACATTTTCCTTTTTTCTTTTCTTTTTTCTATTAATGTGATTGCTTGTTTCATTAATGTATTACAACTTGGATTAGTATTTCAGTGCAACCTTATTTACATTAGCTTAAAGGAAAAAAAAAAGGCTACAGTATCTATGTAATATTCACGCTGCTGCAATGCGCTAACGCACATTACACAGCTCATTACTTTAATTTCAATGATCTGCCTAATGCATCAAAAAAAGTTGTAATGCAGCACACCACAACTTTTAATAGCATGTAATCATGTTTTGTGCTGTAATGCAGGTGTGTTGGTAAGATGCATTGCGTTGCTGAAAAAAATGTTTGGGACAACAGAGCACCAATGCTGCAGCTCAACAGTGTAAACCCAGCCTCAAAGTGGTTGTAACCATAAGAAAATAAAAAGAAAGCTCCTGTTTCCGTATAGCAGATTAAACAGTATAATGCTTGTGCTGTCTAAGCTGCCCATATCTAAACTGTACAAAATCTGGTTAATCCTGCCTGTTCCTGTGTCCCACTCTGTGTGCTGACCACGGTAATCAAGGCTGCTGATCCCTGATTACCATGGTCAGTTTACGTGCTTCTGTCATCCCGCTGCTCTCCTCTCTCCTCTTTACCTCCCTCCCTTCCTGTAGCTCCTGTGTGTGTGTGTGTGTGTGTGTGTGTGTGTGTGTGTGTGTGTGTGTGTGTGTGTATCTCTCTCCCCCCCCCCCCCCCCCAAATGCTGTAGCTGCTGACTTTTAATAAACAGACATTCACCTGTCCAAGGAACCAGCGCTGTCCTCACCCAGTCAGTTTCTTTACCAGTCTTTGGTCCCCAGCATATTAACTGTAGGCAACCGGCTGTGACTCCTTGTGGCTTCTTCCCAGCTACTTGCCCACTGCGCATGCATGACCCACGCTGCACCTTGTGAATGGTCCTGCAGTCTTCTGGGACCTGTGATGTGTCTCAGAAGGCTGTGGGCAGAGAAGGGGGGGGGGGGACTTCTGTCCGGATCGCCTAGGCGATCCAAGTGGAAGTTGGAACGAGTACCTGTCAAAACTAGGTACCCGCTCTCCCCCCCACTCCCCAAAAAAATATAATCCCAATGTGGCAGAGGAAGGGGGGGGGGGGGGGAGAGTGAGGAATAGCAGAAATTTCCCTTTTGGGTAAAGTTCCACTTTAAGTTCACTTTTACAAAAAAAAAATAATACTTGCACATTTTTTTGCAGGTAAAAAAACATGCATAATATTCTTTTTTTTTGTTAGGGCCCTGTAAAGCATCTTCTGATTGTGGGTGTAATGCCACAGTCCTGAAGACTCTCTGTGTAGCTGTCTGCCCAAAACTCTGATATGGGCAGGCAGTTACACTTTGACAAGAAGCTCAATGAACTACTTAGAGTGATCAATAGCGCCCTGGTAGTTAATTGAGAGGCTGTCAGTACTTGTAGTTTTCCCATTCACAGAACACTGAATGACGCAGGGGGTGTGGTGGCCGGTGCATTTGTAACCAGAATACAGGTGTAACATGTAACATGTTACAAAAGGTGAACTTATCCTTTAACAATATTTTAAAAACATAACAGAAACAAAGATCATAGCACAGCCACCAATCACATTTTAGTTGTAATTTTCCCAGTGCAAACGAGAAAATGAAAGCTTACACCCATGGGTTACTCAGTGTAACACCCCCAACATTCTCTTGCCTCAAAATTGAATACACCAGCCCATGTGAGTACAGTTGGAAGTGTCAAACTATGACATATTTACAGGAATGAATAATGCAGCCAGCATTTTTCAGATTACTACTCACATGAATTTAATATTTAATGGAACTGTAAAATATTTACTCGTGAGGCAGTGACCATCTCCTTTCACAATGTAACCCCTTAAGGTCTTCTTTGCTTTGATAAAAAAAACAGGCAAGCCTGGAGATAGGGCAAATGCCAATTTGTATATTCTATATACAGTATATTCCATGTAATTTTCACGTTAGGGGTTCTAACAGCAAAATAATAAAGCAAAAAAATACAGTTAAAAAACAAAAGTGACCCAAAACATGTCCAAAGGTCTATCTGCTGCTGCACTCTTTGTAACAATGAAATAATGATAAAAATAAGTTACAGATACCTGACAGATCACAAAGAAAGAAACCTATTACAATTGTGCTCAAAGTTTGCACACCCTCGGAGAATTGTTAATATACAGTATGCACCATTTTTAAAGAAAACATGAGTGAGCAGGCAAAACACATTTCAGTCTTGTAGGATTCATATTCAACTGTAGGTCATAACAGAATGGCGCACTCATAAAACAAAACATGGCAATAAGCAAGAAAACTACCCCTGTTTCAAAAGTCTGCATACCCTTAGTTCTTAAAGTGGTAGTAAACCCACACAAACATAAAAAAAACCCTGCAAGACAATGGCATAATGTGTCAGTATGCATTGCATACCAACACATTATGAAATACTTACCTTAGAACGAGGCCCCGATGCCCGACTTGGTCAGCGCTGACATGATGTCCATGTACTTTCCACTCACGACAGAGCCGCGAGACATCACTCCTGCGAGCTGGAGTTCTTTGTTCCGGCAAGGAGCTCCAATTTTCCGGCAGCCTCCACTGGATCTTCAGAACACATGCGCCGCAGACGTCAGTGGCTGCATGCAGAGCGAATATCTCCTAAACCAAACAGGTTTAGAAGATATTAATTTTACCTACAGGTAAGCCTTACTATAGGCTTACCTGTAGGTAAAAATTACATTTGAGGTATACAACCACTTTAATACTGTGCTTTGCCCGCTTTAGCATTGATGACAGAGTGCAGTCTTTTGTAATAGTTGTCAAATTCTTGCAGGTGGTATAGCTGCCCATTTGTGCTAGCAAAATGCCTCTGGGTCATGCAAATTCATTTTGTCGTCTTGCATGAGCAACAATTTCAAATCTCCCCAGAGTGGCTCAATGATATTAAAGCGGAGTTCCACCCAAAGGTGTTTTCTGCTCCCACCCCCCCACCCCTTCCGGTGCCACATTTGGCACCTTTCGGGTGGACCCGTTTTTTGACAGGTACCCGTTCCCACTTCCAGAAGATCTCGAGATCACTTGGAAGTTCAACCCCCCTCCTCCTTACCCCGCCACCGGACCATTCAGAAAGCGCAGGGTGCTTCGGCATGCGCAGTCGTGTACTGGCTGTGGGTACCAGGCAATGGCGGCGGCAGCACCCGAGAGCCGATGGAAACATTGGCAGGAGTGCTGACATTGCTGGATTCCAAGACAGGTAAGTGTCCTAATATTAAAAGTCAGCAGCCACACATACTGATCACCTGAACAGTGATCACCAAGATACATAGAAGGGTAAAACTCACCAGCGAGGACTCAGACAGCAGAAAACCCTGACCGAGGGTCTCACCTGTACCCACTCAAGCTAAAAAAAAAAAAAAAAAATGGTGGAGGCATTCTGTGGTCCTAATATACTTCCTATCCCAGGAGGACAATGCTGCTACTCCACAGATACAGTACAATGAGTGAGTGTTGTCACCCTGTCACTGGGTGACAATAAAGGCAAAAAGCCTGAGCAAAAGTTAATTAGTTAATCATCTTGAAATTCCAAAAGAAGGGTCAGCAATGGCAGCCTTTAGATCTTTCTCAGTAAAAGATTCCTTTAAAGCAGAGATCTCCAAACTACGGCCCCCCAGCTGCTGTGGAATTACACGTCCCATGAGGCATTGTAAAACTCTGACATTCACAGACATGACCAGGCATGATGGGAATTGTAGTTATGGAGGGCCATAGTTTGGAGACCCTTGCGTTAAAGGACAAATTCCCCTTTGGATACATGTTACATGTTCCACCCAATTTGCTGCCTGCTGCCCCCCCGTGGCAGCAATACGGGGAGAAGGTCCCCGTACCAGCTGCCACTGTCTGAAAACAGCACGAAAACAGCCCACACGGCCGCGTCATTCATACACACAGCCCTGTGTGAATGAATTACAAGCCCAGACATCCTTAACGGCTGTCAGCCTGTAGTTGTGGAGCGCTATGGTAGTTCATTGAGTCTTCCTGTCAGCAAGTATTAGCTTGGGTGTACGGCAAGCAGATACACTGACAGTGTGCAGGAGACCTGCATGGCATCAGTGATCTGCTATTGCCAGTGCAATGCTTTACAGGCTCCTACTGCAAAAAATAATAAATGCACATTTTTTTACCTGCAAAAAAATGTTCATCTATTATTTTTTGTAGAAAGGTGAACTTATCCTTTAAAAAGGCACCAGGACGCATATATCCTCCATATCTTCCAAAATGGAGGAGATTAACTACAAAAGTCCCTTATTCCTATATTTTGGAAACAGAAGCACATCCCCTTGATTAAACAATGGCTTCTAAATGTTGGTCACTTGTGTCTCAGGGAAGACATCACACATACCAGTCATAATTCTTTCCCCAATTTCAGCAAAGTATTGGCCTGTTGGTTCGCTTTGTACTTTGTAATGCTGCAGTATTACTATGTACTAATTGCCTTTAAAGCTATCGAGACTGGTTCCACTTCTTCCATTTTCCCACTCTTTCCCCTACCCCTTCCTTTCTGACACTCCTCTTTCTTCTCTTTTTACATTACATACCCTCCTTCCTACTTACATGGCTGGCTAATAATCTTTTCAGTTGGGTAATGGTACCCAAGCCATTTTGCTGACTGTATACCTGTATATGGTCTGTTTGACAGTCTATAATGAAAGCTGTACATTTCTGTATCTATATATTTGCCATGTGACTTCTATCTGTACTTTCATTTTGATCATAATAAGAAATCTGTAGAAAAAAAAGGCACCAGTGTTGCTTTTCCTTCCTTAGCCAATGTCTAGAAAGTGGTCATGGCTTTGAGTCAGCTATAATAAACTGCACTAGATTTAGAACATTTGTTAAATGATTTTCAAAACCCGAAAAGTCAGGCAAATCACATCTTCAAAGAAACCAACACATTATTTTCAGCTGCAATGTTCTTACAGAAACCACTGGGCATGTTCTATAAAAAAAACAGCAAAATACTTAAATATAAAAAAAAGAGCAGAAGCATGACTTTCTATTGATGTCTCCCATAATGTACACTTTGGACCAATCTTTTATTGCAAGGAGGAATTACAGTACCTGTTCTAAAATGAACGAGATCGTCTCTAAGACTAATTGCAGATTTGGTTTATCAAGTGAGAAGGCAGCTTGAAGTTTTTCTTCTTCCTCTTCACTAAAACTCTGTTCTGCCTGAAAAAGAAAAAAAATGGAAATTCATTTTACATTTATAAAGCTTGGAACAAAGAAATCAATAGAGTTTCAAAACTTAAAATGCCAGCATGTATAAACAATGTACATTTGTTACAAAAAGTAGTTGTCTTACACAAACTCACACACCAACGATCAAAAGTTTTAGAACACTGATATTTTTCCAGTTTATTTAAAATTTTGCAATGCAATTTACAAAAGGTAGGCTTACAATACTTTAGATCAGTTTTTTTCAACCAGGGCACCGTAGCACCCTAAGCTGCCTTTTGGGTTCTTAAGGGGTGCCTTGGCAAATTGTCTCAAAATTGCCCAAAAATTGTCAAAAAGCTGGTGGCAGATGGATCAAGCCTATGGCTACACAAAGCCACAAGTTTTTATTGTGCACCATTACATCCTTGGCACCATGTGGGCCAGCTGCCAGCTCCCTAACAACTGATTACACCTTAGGTGGATAAGGAGGACGACACCAGGCACCTACGGACATCCTTGTTTGCCCCTCACCTGCCCTCTCCGTCAGCACTAGGATCAAATTAGTTGAATGAGGGAGAGAAACTGAGGGAGAAGAATAAATCACCTCTAATGGTGGGTGTTCTACTTGTGTTAGTATTGCTGCGATATGTAAAACTATAAGTTTTGTTTTTTACACTTTAGAATGGGGTGCTTCGAGGCTGTGCATCATTTTAAATGGTGCCGCGACTGAAAAATGTTTGAAAGACACTGCTTTAGATTTCTATACACTATACATTTTTGGTTATCATACCTGCATATCTTAACCAATATATGTATCAAAAATGTTGAACATTTTGAATAAAAAAGATATTGGACTAAGAAAAAAAAAGGTAGGCAATAAACTGCTAAAAGTAAAAATAAAAAAATAAAAAGTTTAGATCTCCATGATCTGAAAAATATCCAAGGCGTCAGAGACGACAGACTTCCTTCATTATAGAAAGGTAACTGTAAAATGGAAAAAAATATTTAATGAGTGACAATAAAATCAGAAGAAAAGTTTGTGAGCGTAAAAAGCTTATGAGATAGGTGCCTCAATGCACAACAACTTCAAGTAGACCTCCCTTCCCAAACCCCAAAATTCCCTGGTGCATGCAGCTTTTCTTGCTAATATGAAAACATCCCCAAGCCTCATGTTTATTAACCCCCTCTTGCAACCTCCCAGTGGCCTTTTAAGAGGGTATATTCGCTGGGAGGCGGGACAGACTTGCAATGACCTATATTGGTACCTTTAAAGAGGAAGTAAACCCAGATGGGGTTTACTTCCTCTATGTTCCCCTGTAAATTAGAAACATTATGGGCTATTATGCATCTCATAGTAGCCAATTATGTGCCACTTACCTGCAAACGAAGCCTGCGGCGTCCAGCGCTGTCCCCTCTGCTGGCAGCGTCCATCTTCTGCCCCTCTTCATTCCGGGGCCGCGACTCCGGCGCTGTGACTGGCCGGAGTTGCGTGATGTCACTCCAGTCACGGCACGGTCGCAGTGGAGGAATGGCACGCAGGCCGTTCCTTCACTGCGCATGTGCCGACATGACGTTGGCACAGCTTCAACACTGCATATCTCCTGAACCGTACAGGTTTAGGAGATATGCAGGACATCTACAGGTAAGCCTTATCATAGGCTTACCTGTAGGTTAAAGTGGTTGTCACAAGTTGACAACCACTTTAAGTCCCTTTGTACTCGCTCTTTCTTAGTTGAAAGAACATATCAACTTTTTATCTAATAGAATAGAAAAGAGTACATCAGCAAACTAAGTACAAGTCCAATGGGAAGCAGGAAAGAATGTGAAAATGAAATAATTGTTAGACTAATATTTAAAACAACACATCTAAGAAAAGAACAGATGACATGAGGCAGAGGATGAATTTCTGTTGGCTAATCCAATCAAAGTCAATATGCTAAGAAAAGGCATCACAGAAAGCACTCAACCTTCAAAAAAGACATGCTGGTAGGTTAATGGGATCCTGTCTAAATTGGCCCGTGTATGTATGAATGTGAGTTGGGGACCTTAGATTGTAAGCTCCTTGAGGGTAGGGACTAATGTGAATGTACAATGTATATGTAAAGCGCTGCGTAAATTGACGGCACTATACAACCTGAAATAAATAAATACAAATAAATGTTTCATAAAACCAGAGCCCTAAGCCCATTGAGTATCATGCATGTATTTAAATGGTGTTGTGTCATACCACCAATGAACATAACTGAAAAGGGAATTTTCAGTAACATAATGGGGTTAATTTACTAAAAAGTGAGTTAAAAAAAAAGTGCAAAATCTGGTGCAGCTGTGCATGGTAGCCAATCAGCTTCTAACTTCAGCTTGTTCAATTAAGCTTAGACACTCTCCAGTTTTAGTAAATCAACCCCAATGTCTGAACACCAAATGAATGTGGTTTACAAAAGCACTGATCATCGTATACAATGCTCTGGATAAGCTTCCTAGTGACAATGGTGGACCATGCCGATGTATGTATGTGTGTCAGCACCCGCTTTACCCTCCATCTGGGGATGCATGTGATTAGGTTACAATGAAGCAGCACTAACGGAAAACAGTTGCCATCCTATAACAGGAAGTGCCTAAATAACGACCTCCATGACAAGATGATCAGGTCATTTTTTTACTAAAAGCTTTAGATTAAAAAGAAAAGAAAAATAAAGATTAAAAACAATTTTTTAAATGACATAAAATGTTAGTGTTTGGGTTTGGATCTATAATAAGAGGTGTTGCAACTACTATGTCTGCATGGTGTTTACATGATACTTTTTCATGGTAAAATATAGAGCTGCACAATTATTCGTTGAAAAAAAAAAAAAAAGACGCAATCTCGATTCAACCCGCCTCGCGATCTTAAAGCGGGGTTCCACCCAAAAGTGGAACTTTCGCTTTAAGAGAAGGTGACCCCCTGACATGCCATAATTGGCATGACTTTTTTGGGGGGGGACTGTGGACCCTGTTTTCACAGGGTCCCAGGACCACTTCCTCTCCTGGCACAGAGGAGCCGGAAGGAAGTTCACCTTACCCCCTTCCCTCTCGGCGATCTTCTGGGACACGTCACAGGTCCTAGAAGATACGCCGAGCCATTCACTACCCGCAGCATGACTCGCGTATGAGCAGTGAGCGCCCGGCTTTGAAGCCAAAGCCGGGTGCCCACACTTGTGATGCCGGTGCCGCCAAGGGGAGGGGGAGACGAGCGAGCCCTCGGGCGGCCGCATCGCTGGAACAAGGGACAGGTGAGTGACCGATTGTTAAAAGTCAGCAGCTACCCTTTTGGTAGCTGCTGACTTTTAACAGGGTGGAACTCCGCTTTAACCCGGCAATTCCACAATTCATTCATATACCAAGTACAGAGCTGCTCACTCACAGCTGTCAAAAAAAAAAAACAGAAAATGTTTATCAACATTGCTCAGCGCTGGGAGACAAAAAGGAAACATTGTAACATTTAGTTCTTTTAGATCAAAAGGATGAACTTCGGTCTGTAAATGAGGTCAGTTTAACCACTTAAAGACAAAATCTTTTGCTGACACTTGCAGCTCAAAAATGACGTAGGAACCCCAAACATTTTACATATATATATATATATATATATATATATATATATATATATATATATATATATGTTTTAGCAGAGACCCTAGAGAATAAAATGGTGGTCGTTGCAATATTTTATGTCACATTGTATTTGCGCAGCGGTCTTTCAAACGCAATTTTTTGGGAAAAATTACACTTCAACGAATTTAAAAAATAAATAGAACAAAACAGTAAAGTTAGCCCAATTTTTTTGTATAATGTGAAAGATGATGTTACGCCTTGAGAATCGCGATCTTTATTCTAAGCAAAAAAAAATGCAATTCTCATTTTTCCCAGAAACGTGCAGCTCTAGTGCAATATCATTTTTACTCATTTCGGCAAAAGCTTCAACCATAAGCTTTATCTCAGCATTTCCAAAGTAAAATCAGAGAAGTAGATTGTGTTTCACAAAGCTTGCCCGCCTTACATGATCAAATCTATCATTTTATATTTGTATCTAGAAAAAGGCATAAATGCAAAGACCAAGCAATTTCCAACCCATTCAAAGCTAATGTCAGTTATTTGTATCTTTTAGGCTAGTCACGAAAATCCTCTAGTGATAATCCCAAGGCTCAGATCACATAACAAATCTGGAAAATAAATGGTCTCTGAGGGATAATTGAGCTTCTGATGGGGCTGAATTCATCAGTCTTTCGCTGCCTGCTAGAATCTTATCTTGTTCCATTCACTGATACACTGAGTGGAATTTAGATGCATCAACTGTGGATATGAAGTCCTGTAAAGAAGCATTTAAAAAAGCATTTATTGATCGGACCAGAGCTGAGTACACAAAGCCTGTTTTTTTAAGAAAAGAGAAAAAAAATACAAGCGCTAACTTTCAATGAAGTTCACACATATTATACATACTTTATATTTTCACGCAATCTTACAAGAAGCTTTGATTATATACCTCTTTTTTTCTAAACTTCACTCTCGAGCTTAGGCCTCATTCATGATGGTATTGACAAACCTGCCTTTAGAAGACATTGGTAAATGCATGAACTTATTTTAAGCGGTGTAATTCACATAGAGCCATTACCTTTGTTTAGCCACCTTCCATTAGGCTGCTTTTAGTGGAAACAAATTTCTGTGTCCAGTAGCGTTGCCACATCATCCCTTTAATCCAGGACACGTATTAATTACACAGGTTCTGTGGCTGATTAAGGGGGTAATTAAACTCACTTGGTGCCTTATCTGCATTAAATCAGCCTCAGAACCTGTGTAATTCATATGTGTCCTAGATTAAAGGGATGAGGTGGCAACCCTAGTGTCCAGGTATATCCAAACACAAGAAAACTCATGTAAAGGCAAGTTCATCTAAATGCTGGAGAACTTAATCTGGGAAGCATAAAGTTTGTATATACACTCCATATGCTGTATATAACATAACCAGTGCAGCACTAAAATGACCTCATCATTATCACAAACGCAAAAGCATTCACACAAAATACTATCCAGGCAATTCATTAAAAAAAAATACAGAAAATAAGTGTAGCCATGTGCTCCCTTGAGAGTGGCTGGTAGTAGTGGTTCACCGTATAGTTGCTCTCAATCACACCATATTTCACACATCCGGAGGCACTGACCAGGCCGGCTCTGGTTTTTGTTTTATTTAAGGGAAATAACTTGGATGGGGATAAGGGATGACTGTGGGAAGTCCAAAGAAGTATGGTATACAAACTCCATATACAGTCCTGTATATGTGCACTTTCACTGAAGACTATCCTTCTGCAGACTGTTACTTCTCACACTCCAGCACTCAACTTGCAGATTTGCAGATTATCACTCTTTTACTTCTCTCCAGCACATCACTTAGTTTACAGCCTGAAAGGAAATTTATCAAGCTTCTCTACTCCTTCCTCTTCACCGCGGCTAGCACATGGTGAGGCCTACTCTGTATCAGCAGGACCTCAGGAACACCCATTACAGGCCAGGGATCAGGGAACCTTGAATGTGTAGCAAAGTACTTGAGTGCTAGCCGGGCCTTTGATGGACTACAACTCCCAGCCCATCTCTTCCAGGTCCCACCGACCTGCTTTTCTTTAGTGACTCTCCTCCCCCTAACTGGCTCCCAAGGCCTGCGCAGACTGTCCACTATTCCTCTCCCAGCCTGCTCCAGCACTTTCTCCTCCAGCTCACAGGGACCGTCACTTACCAAACTGATAGATCACTTTAAAGTCGCTCAGTAGCACCCCCGCTGTTCTCCTGTTCCCCTGTGCGACTCCAGGAATCACCACCACTCCTAATTGCACCTGAACCTCCAGGCCTCAAGGCCACCCCCCCCCCTCCAGAAGGGGGGCGACCTCCCAGGTAGAGGCCTCCACAGCACCTCTGTTACATTTCCAGACTTCCACCCAACACTCTCCCCCTCAACTGACCCAGCCCAGAGTATATAAGAAGGCCTGCCCCCTGCCAATCCAGATTGGGGATTGGTCAGGACACTCCAAATGATGACATCTTTTGTCCCATCTTCATTCTGGAAAGTTCCAGTGCCTCCCAGGTAGAAGGTGGGAGGGTTTAGTGACCTCATCTGTTGGGTTGGTGGTGTATGCTAATTACTACACTTGATAAATCCTCTACCAAGAGTGCATAGATGACCTCCGGTGGTGAATTCTAGTTATCACAACTCCCAGATTTTACAGTTTTGTGGTTATATTTATTTTTTACACTGTATATAGCACATTCTGATAGCTTTTATGTTGGACCTGATTATGTCTATATTGCAATTGCACTTTATTTAAGTCAGACTTATACTGTCACACATACATAGAAAGACCTAGATCAATTGTAATGTGAGAGCACAGGTGACATCTTGTGCTAATTCCTAGTTATTACACCATCTTTTTTGAGTGTTTTTTTTTTTTCCACTTACTTTTTGATGCAAAATCTTCTCTGACCCTATGGGCAAATTGTATTACTAAGTTTATTGGTGAGCGCTACACATTCTCTACTCCATATCGTTTTTTTTGCATCAGGTTACCTTATCTGTGTTGGCAGCTACCACCTTATTTTACCTACTGGTTTGCGCACTAGTTTCTATTTACCCTTTATATCTGTTGGGCTGCCTCAGTCCTTCCTGAGCCACTCCCCAAGCCCACGTCAAAGCATGCAGGCCTGAACCTACACTCAGGCCTGACTAAATTTTACTTCACCTAGCAAAACCCTGCTAGAAAACTCACCTACACTATGGGGGTGCTACATAGGGAAGTGCCCACCAAAGGAATCATTGCAAAATATTAAAAACTTGCAGATGCTCAGGGGATGTTGTGCAGAAGAGGAAGACCCATTACGTTCCCCTGATCACACCGCCTCTTACCATAACAATTTGACCCTCCCAAAGGAATGGTCAAAAACACAGTGTAAATCCTTGGTTAACACAAGGAGACTCAAGTATGGATGGTCTGCCAACTTCTTCCTCCAACAGCACTCTCTCAGGATCACAAGCCAATCCAATAAGCCTCTGTTCAGTGTGGCTGTCCTGTTTTGTATTCTATATACAGAACATTCCATATAATTTAATCTGGGTTTAAACAACCAAAATGCAGGAGTGTTAGTATGAATGTACAATGTACAAGAAATACTCAGACCCGGTATTTCTTATTTATCAAAATACACTGTCCACCTTGGGGAAAGATGAGCTTGGGCATCCTCCAAACTCAACTCTAGCCAAATGCGGACTCATTTTTTACTGCAGTGAGCTGTGGACTGGCTCATTCATATACCACAGCTCACATAAACAAATAGGCGGGCTGCATGGTGTGAATGATCCATCTGATTGGAGTAAAAAATGAGCACAAGTTCAGTTAGACTGTTAATAAACAGTAACTTACCTGTCTCCCGGTCCAGCGACGGCTGCTCCCGAAGCCTCGCTCGTCTCCCCCCTCCTCCCGACGGCCCCGCCATTCCTAGTGTGGGCACCTGACCCGGCTTCACGGCCGGGCACCCACTGCGCATGCGCGAGTCGCGCTGCGCATCCCTGGTGGCCAGGCAATCTTCTGGGACCTGTGATGTATCCCAGAAGATTGCCAGGAGGGAGGGGCACCTTGGAGGAGAGGAGGAGTCGCCTAGGCGGCCCAGAGGCAGAACGTGGGAGAGGGACAGGAAGTCCAAATGTGGCATGTAAGGGGGTGAGGAGTGCTTAAAGCGGAAGTTCCATTTTTGGGTGGAACTCCGCTTTAACACCAGTTCACACCATGAATTTACAGGCGACCTGGGTGCAGTGCGATTTCAGTCCACTCATTTCAATGTGTTGAAATTGTGCCGGACTGCACTAAAAGCAGTGCACGCACTACTTTAACAAGATGCACAACAATCAGATTGCATGGTACTGTACTATGCAATCCGATGGAGGCACATGCAACCCGCATTTGGGGTGTAATTAAGTTAAAACTCACACAAACTGAGGATCACAAGTGCAGTGCATTCTGGTGTCAACTGGCCTATAGATGTTCCTGCTTTAAAGAGGGTTTAGCCTTGCTTAGTCAGGTTTAGAGTTTTGGATCTGGACACACAATTCTATTTCCTCTAAACTCAGGTAAACCGAGGACACCTAAATGCAAGCAGACACTGAGTTTAAATGACACTGTAGTAATATCATCTTACTGTCACAGCAGGGTTTAAATAGATCTAAACCCTTCTTATGCAGTGATATTTACTTGCAAAGCATTATGTTTTAAGCAACTGCAATCTTCTCTTAAAAATGCCGTTTTCATTTTATCATTATATTTGTATTTGTTTCGCAATGCTGCTGATCTTCAGCAAAGACTTAAAACATATGTTATATTAGCAGCAAGACATCATTGTTCTGAGAGGGCTTCCTGGTGGTGACAATGGTGGAACATACCCCTGCAAAGAGTTTCAGCATAGCCACATACTGTATAGTCTCCACTGGAATCACATGTCACAGGTGACAATGCAGGAGAACAACTAGGAGCCAGGGACCAAACATTTTCATCCCATAACAAGAAGTATCTGAACAAGGACCTCAATGGCAAGACCACCAGGTAATATTTCAAGGAGAACTGCAGATTTAAAGTGTTAATAACATAAAAATAAAAATAACAAACAAGCCACACTTACCTGCTCTGTGCAATAGTTTTGCACAGAGCAGCCCGAACCTCCTCTTCTCACATCCCCTGCTGGCACTCTGCGCCCCTCCTCCTTGCTGAGTGCCCCCATAGCAAGCAGCTTGTTATGGGAGCACTCGTGCTCGCTCTTAAGCCAGCTCTCTGTGTCCATAAGACATAGAGAGTATGGCTCAGCCACCCCCCCCCCCCCCCCC
>BLSH010115851.1:1835654-1849676 GCA_018402905.1 Glandirana rugosa
CAGAACCCGAGGCAACAGTTTCAGGGAAGGGAAGAGGTATACTAACCGATACCGACCCCAAGGAGCCACCAGCGCGTCCGTGGCGACCGCCAACGGATCTCTTGTTCTGCACACGAAGGTCTTGACCTTGTGATTGAACCTGGACGCCATGAGGTCTACCTCTGGTGTGCCCCACTTGCAGCAAATCTGGCGAAACACCTCCGGATGCAGGGACCATTCCCCCTGGTCCAGTGTCTGGCGACTGAGAAAGTCCGCCTGCCAGTTCTCCACTCCCGGAATGTAAATTGCGGAGAGCGCTGGAACGTGTTGTTCCGCCCAGCGGAGAATCAGAGCAGCCTCTGCAGCTGCCGCGGAACTTCTTGTCCCTCCTTGATGGTTCACATATGCCACAGCTGTGGCATTGTCTGACTGAACCCAGACAGGGAGGCCATGCAACCTCGTCGACCAACGGTACAAGCAAAGCCTGATCGCTCTCAGTTCCAACACATTTATCGGAAGTCGAGCTTCCTGAGCTGACCAACGGCCCTGAGCAGACAACTGACCCAACACCCCTCCCCAGCCCGGCAGGCTGGCATCCGTTGTTTTTAACGACCAGTTGAGGGGAAGAAAGGGTTTCCCCAGAGTCAGTGCTGGAGCCTGGAGCCACCAAGTCAGTGATCCCCTGGTCTGGTGGTCCAAACGGATCAGTCTGTCCAGGGATAAGGGAGATTTGTCCCACTGTGATAGAATCGCCTTCTGCAGGAGCAGAGTGTGACTCTGGGCGTAAGGTATCGCCTCGAAGGACGAAACCATGAGCCCCAACACCCGCATGCAGAACCTTAGGGAGGACCTCCGGCGTGACGGTAGGGTCCGAACCGCCGCTTGCAGCCCCAATAGCTTGTCGGGAGGCAAGAACACCTTCGCCTGCACCGTGTCTAGAATCAGACCAAGGTACTCCAGGCGACATGAGGGGGCTAGCGAGGACTTTTGCAGGTTGATGAGCCAACCCAAGTCCCTTAGTGTAGAGGCCGTGATTCTCACGTCCTCCTCCAAGGACACTGCCGACTCCGCTCTCAAGAGCAGGTCGTCGAGGTACGCTACCACTGCCATACCTCTCTGTCTTAGCAGTGCTAGGACCGGTGCCAACACCTTGGTGAACACCCTGGGAGCCGAGGCCAGACCGAAAGGTAGGGCCACAAACTGGTAGTGCAGGTCTCCCACTGTGAAGCTCAGAAAACGCTGGTGTTTTTGGCAGATGGGAACGTGCAGATAGGCGTCCCTGATGTCCAGGGATGCCAAGAATTCCCCTTGATGCAGGGTGGCAACGACAAGTGAAGGGACTCCATCTTGAACTTTTGTGCTTTGACAAAGCAGTTCAGAGCTTTGATGTCCAGAATCGGCCTGTGCCCGCCCTTTTCGGGCACCACAAAGAGGTTTGAGTAAAAACCGCAGAACCTCTCCTCCAGTAGAACTGGCACCACGACGCCCATGTCCGCAAGGGACTGGACCGCGCCTAACAGCTCCTCCAGATGCCCCTGCAGGAGTTTCAGGTTTAAGGGAAAGAACCTGTCTGGGGGCAGAGCTTTGAACTCTATCCGGTATCCGGTGGACACCATATCCAGGACCCACTGATCGGAGATGTGAGCTGTCCAGCAGTCCGCAAACTCCAAGAGATGGGCGGGGGCAACCCGTCACGCTGAGGAGGGCTTATCCTCCGCTTTACCGGGTTTCCGTTGCCAGGTTCTCTTACCAGACCCAGCCAGGGCCTTACTGGACTTGGAACCTGCCCCGGCTGTGCCGGAGGCACGAAAAAACTTTTTCTGCCCAGAAAAAGAGAGGCCCTGTCGTCGGCGAAAGTCCCGCCGTTTGGGTTCCGGAAGAAAGAGACTCTCCCCCCCCCCCCCCCCGTGAAATCCTTAATGATTTTGTCAAGCTGCGGTCCAAACAAACGACCCCCCTGGAAGGGAAGGTCCGTAAGGCGCTTCTTAGACGCCTGATCACCCGACCAAGACCTCAGCCACAACACCCGTCTGATGATTACTGCAAAGGCGGAAATTTTGGACAGCATTGGCATGATGTCCAGCAGGGAGTCGCACAGATAATGGAGGCCTTCCACCACGTGTTGCACCTTATGCAACTCATTCCTTGCACAATTGCAACGCAAATTTGTGCTCACCGAGGAGGCACTCAAAAAGAGACTGTGCTGTCATTGCTGAGGCCAGAGCTGGCCGCATAGCAAAACCTGCTACCTGAAAGATAGCCTTAGACACCATTTCCGTGCGACGATCCGCAGCGTCCTTAAAAGAGGGCGAACCCTCCACAGGAAGGGTGGTAGCCTTATTTAGACGGGCCACCGGTGGGTCCACCGAAGGGGAAGCCCACCGCTTAAGGAAAGCATCCTCAAAGGGATAGCGCACCGCAAAACGCTTAGGCAAGGTGAAGGAATTTTTGGGGGAACCCCATTCCTTAAAAACAGCCCGCTCAAAAAATTGATCATAGGGAAAAGCCCTAGGGGACTTAGGAGGCCTCATAGACCCACAGACATAAGTGGAAGTCTGCGCCTCCCCTGGCTGATCAAGGAGCAGGACCTGGAGAATGTCAGCAATTAGCGCCGCCACAATTGCCCTGTCGCGCGCCACTGAGGTCCCCTGGTCCTCTTCAGTGTCTGAGAGGACCAATTCACCTTCAGAGAGTTCCACGGAGGTCCCCGTGACAACCGAAGCGACTTCATGATCTGAATCCTCGCCTGAGGAGACATGGGGGGCCAAGCGCTTAGCGGGGGGCTCCGGGGCCGGAGCAGTAACCACCTTTGGAATGAATTCCACAAAAAAGAGCCCGCAAAAGGTCCAAAGTGACCGCAGGGGCTTGTGCGGAGCGCTGCTCTGCCAGCTCAAATTCAGAGGGCCCTGCAGGGTCCATAGCAGCAGCGTCGCCGTCCCCAGACATAGGCCTGAATGGGACGCCCCCCCACCACGTAATCACCACCACCACCTGAAACCAACCAGGGAGCCTGGGAGGAGAAGCCCACTTATACCAACACCCCAAGGAGCCAGCCAAACCTGCTGCTTCTAGCCCTGTAGCCTGTCAGCGCTGTGAGAGGAAAAAAGCGCACCTGGGGACTGTACCACACGTGCAGTTGCCGCTTCTCTGAGGAGAAAGCGCACGCAGTTACACAGGGCGCAATACTACAAACCGCCACCGGGGAGAAAATAGCGCACGAGCCAACCGCCAAATGGCGGCGGACCTTCAGAACGTAACTTGACCGTTTACTGCTAAACGGCAATCCGAACGAATGTTCCCCAGCGGAAACACCGGTACAGGCCCAGGGCCCCTTGTATCACAAGCGCGACGCCGCGCGAACACGGCAGGCGGGGGGGGGCAACCCAATTACTAGGTGCACCCCTGACAGGGAAAAGCTATCGCTAAATTTTAACTGCCCCGGATGCCGCTCCCCAAGCCCTAAGGCGGAGGAGGGGTCCACTCACCAGTCCGACGGGCGTTGCGGGTAGCCACCCGAAGCAGACTTTCCCCCCTTGTCCCGGGTAGGATTGCTGCTGGCCAAGGCCACTGGAAAGGCAAAAGCCAGACTCTGGGCACAAGTGGCAACAGCCACAGGCCGCCCGCACGGAACGGGCCCTGAGCGACGTAGCCCTGTCATTTCAGGGTAGCTCGCCAGGAGGTGGCTGGGCAGGGAAAAGCTTTGGATTTGTGATATCCGCACTATGCCAAAGCCGGCTACTTGATAGAAGTCTTCATTTTTTCCTTAGAGAAAATTTACATGCAGAAAACGCAGGTCCCAGAGGGAACCCAGTCAACTCCTTTTGCACTAGGCAAACAAAACTGAATGCTATTGGCCAGCAGGGGGTTTTATAGGCTCAGGTGAAGACGGCCCCCATGGGGGGGGCCAGCCTATCCCTGATGCTTTTGCATCTGTTTTGCCTAGTCACTCCTGATAGGACGACATAAAACCCCACGTGCCAATTAAGAAGAGCTGCGTCTGTCAGTGAAGGTAAGAGAAATAATGTTTTTAACTTGAAATCAACAAGTGCCAGAAAAAGGTTTGGTCTTTAGGCTGGGTTCACACTGCTGCGGTGCAAATTTTCTGCGAATTTAATACGTTTGTGATGCAAGTTTTTTCAGTTCAGACACAAGTGCGGTTTCTGCATGTGGTGCGAATCTACTGCAAAGCTGTAGCTGAAGATGGAGGGGGAAGCTATCGCAGTGATGTGAATGAGAGATTGTGTTTTCAATCCGTGTTCTATTGTAGTCTATGGAGCTGATTTCGCAACGCACAGCATCGCACACGGATCGAACTCGCACAGGACCCTTTTTTTTCACGGATTAGATTCGCAACGCATCTATGTGAACTGCCCTGATACAACACTATGTTATTGGAGATGACTTGCAAATATAATCTATCGCAACGGCTTAAATTCGCAGTAGAGTTTGCAGCAGTGTGACCCCAACCTTAAGTGGTTAAACTGACTTAATTTACAGACCGAAGTGAATTCCTTTGATCTAATAGAACAAAACATTACAATTTTTATAGTTAGCTCACAAATGTTTTGAAACTTGGCAGACTGCCTGGAATGTTTTGAAACTTGGCAGACTGCCTGTTTTTTTTGGCAGCTCTGCACTTGTCACATAGAATCGCGGAAATGTCGGGTTGAGATTGTGAGGGGAGTTGAATCGAGATTGTGATCTTTTAACAATTAATCGTGCAACTCTACATGACACAGAGGATTATATATATATATATTATAAGTTAGCAGAGTGGCTTAACAACCACTTTAAGTGTGACAAATATGCAAAAAAAAAAAAAAAAAAAAAAAAATCAGGGATGGGGCAAATACTTTTTCACAACACTATATATTTATTTTGTACAGTTGTTGAATTGGTGTATGGACATACTGGATACCTTCAGCTGCCATTGTGCCCTTGCTGGGTGTCCCGTGCGTCCCTGTACCTTTAAGGAGGGGTGGGCTCCCTTCTGGTAAACCTGCCCTTAAACTATCCATAGAGTTAGGAACCAGTACACTGGGGTGCCTTGACGTGGCCACTGCAGCTTACCCATATGTGTGCAACTATATCCCTTGTTTTTAATGTGAACTGTTAGACAGGGTCAATTTGGGTTTTTTTTACAGGTTAGCTGGTAAGTGAGCTGGGAATTTTTGTTTGTTTTTGATGTGCATTGCCCTTCCAGGTGCACCTTGCTGCAAAGGCTGCTTATAGGTTGCAGTGGTTGCCATTTGTTTGTACAGTTGGTGAATTGGTAAGGGGATACACAGGATACCTCCAGCTGCCATTGTGCTCTTGCTGGGTGTCCCATGCATCCCTGTACCTTTAAGGAGGGGTGGGCTCCCTCCAGGCATACCTGCCCTTAATCTATCCATTGATATATGTTCTCCAATTTGGGAGACTCTCAAAATACAGAGTTAGGTCCGCAGTACACTGGGGTGCCTTGATATCACCACTGCGGCTTACAGATATGTTTGCAAACGTATGCAACTAAACCCCTTGTTATCGCGAACGGTTAGATGGGACAATTATTTTTCTTTGCAGGCTAGCTGGTAAGCAAGTAGGGAGATTTTGTTTGATCTCTCCTGGACCCACTTATGCAAAGAAGTATCTGAATTTGCTCATTCTCATTGAAAGTGACAGCGTGTGTATTTATTTATTTAATCATTGCTTCACTTCAACTGTATCTGTTTAATACATGAGAAGCATTTGCATTTATACTGATAAAACTTGTAAAAATGTGCAGGAAAAGACAGATGATGTCAGGACTGATTTATCATTGTGCATTAAAATAAGAAGTCAATAGGGATCCAGATAATAAAGACAAAGTTGGATGTTCAATGTGCTTCTTAATCTCTTCAAATAAATTCCTTTATGTTATAAAGTAAGTTACTTTAACATCTACATACTTTCAAAGCCTAAGTTTAGCTAAAAAAAAAAAATAAGAAATAAGCACAAGGTACATTTATTACAATCACTGCAGCACATCCCTAGTGCTGCTGTTTCCTGGTTTAAGCAAAATGTTCCTCCTCCGATGCCCCCATCCTCATCGCCATAATCTCCTTTCTGCCCAGCTCCTCCATTCACAGAACCCGTACTTCATCTTCTATGAATGAGGATGGGCAAGTGATTGAAAGTCGCCCCCCTCCATTCACAGACGATGCTTCACTCAAACTGTAGTGATGCTTCTATGAATGGGGGAGCTGGGACTATTGATGAGTGCCTGTGACAGCTCCCACAATTCTATTAACCCCCGATGTCCCCAAAGATTACGCAGTGGGAGGGGGGCATCAGTTACTTAAACCAGGAAACATCAGCACAAGGGACAATTCCAGGGTGAATAAAAATCAATGATTTAAAAAAAAAAAATCAGATTTATTTGATTGAAATCTGATTTTTATCAAATTTATTTTGATAAAATGTTTTGGAGAAAAAAATCTATACAAAGATCGTTTTCTGTTTAAGATGCATTAATAATTTAGTTTATTCAGCATGAAATGGAGCTTAGTTATGTAGCACGAGGCTGTATATTTTGCAGTATTTACATTTTTGGTAAACTCATTCAATGAATCCAAGCTCTGCAAGCTAAACTAATATGCACTGCATTGATGCATTCACACAATTTCACAGTAACCATGAGATAAAATAAAACAAAGTTCAGGAATATTCCTTTATCCCATTGTTTTGCAAATTTATGTACACTATAAACTGTATGATTGAATCGGTTCTGATATCGCTGTTTTACTAACCTAACAGCTTATTATTCTAAATAGAAAACCTTCATTTTGTTTGCAAATATTAAAGATTCTAACTACCAGCAAGAATAAGTCCTTACATTTAACCACTTAAGCCCTGGAAGCATTTCACACTTTAGGACCAGAGCACTTTTTGTGATCCGGCGCTGCGTCGCTTTAACTGACAATTGTGCGGTCGTGCGACGTTGTACCCAAACAAAATTTGCGTCCTTTTTTTCCACAAATAGAGCTTTCATTTGGTGGTATTTGATCACCGCTGCGTCATTTCTGATCGCCGCCATAAACAAAAGAAGAGCGACAATTTTGCAAAAAAAAAACAAATTTCTTACTTTTTGCTAAAATACAGATCCAAAAAAAAAATATATAAAAAATTTTTTTTTCAACGGTTTTGGCCGATTTATATTCTTCCTCATATCTGTGATAAAAAAAAAAATCGCAATCGCCGTTTATTGATTGGTTTGCGCAAAAGTTGCCGCGTTTACGGATGATGAGAATTCATTTCTGGGGATTTTTATTTTTTTTTATTTTTTACTAGTAATGGCGGCGATCTGCGATTTTTAGCGGTACTGTGATATTGCAGCGGACATGTCGGACCATTCTGACACTTTTTTGGGACCATTGGCATTTATACAGCGATCAGTGCTATAAAAATGCACTGATTACTGTGTAAATGCCATTGGCAGTGAAGGGGTTAACATGGGGGGGCGCTCTAAGGGTTAACTGTGTTCCCTGGGCGTGTACTAACTGTATTGGTGTTTGACTGGCAGGGGGAGGGGAGTGATCACAGCTTCCATATAGAGGAAGGCTGTGATCACAGCCCTTCCCCATCTCACAGAACGGAGATCCGTGTTTACATACACGGATCTCCGTTCTTTCACTGCGGGGGCATCGTGGGTAGCTGGCGGAGATCAAGTCCACCCTACCCGCTCCCTGGCCCCCCCCCCCCAGACACAGTGAGCGCGCCTCCAGAGGCACGCGCGCGCGCTCACAAAGCACGACCTGGCAGCCACCATCATATGACGGCGATTTGCGTAGCAGAGCCATCTTGTCGCTGTCAACCTGCAGTTGGCGGTCGGCAAGTGGTTAAAGAGCACCTGTCATTTCAGATCCATCATCAGCCATCCCATTAAAGTGAAAGGGACTGTCGGTAAGTCAACAGCGGGTCAGAGGAGGAGCCGCTGCGGGACAGAGATAGCCGCTGTGGAACAGACGATTTAAATTGAGTTGATTTAGATCAAGTCTTTTTACTAGTGATTTAAACAAATCCACCCTGGACACATCACACTAATTGTAAGATCTCTCTCTCAAGAGCAAACAATCCCAAGGAAAGCCCCATCTTGTGGTGTCCACAATTTGTCATTTGAATTCTGCAGGAAGCTTGCCTGTGGTTCAGTGCTGCAAAATTTGCAGGTTACAGATGATAGTTGTCTGTTGTTTAGGAGTAACCAATAGGTTAATTCTATCCAAAAGTGGCTTTCTTTATTAAGGATTCCAGCAGTACGGTCTCAACAAGTGATTTCCCAAGTCCAACCATCTTTTGTGGCCATTACAAGGGAATTTCACACTTGAAGATGGTTAGTTTTTTTTATTTATTATTAATAATACCTAAGAATTGTGTAACGCTTACCCAACTGACCAAAAGCCTTCAAATCAAATAATTCAAAATTCAAATCATATAATCGTGTAACCAAAATTACTAATAATCACCACACAAGTCACACATAACACTATATGAACAATGATGTGTCATATAAATATCAAATAAATAATTGTGACATGTTGACATGCAGTTCCAAGTGTAGAAAAGTGCAATAATAATCTGGACCACAAAATGTCGCTAAAGAAAAAATTAAGTGAGTGACATGCAAATCAACATGCAGAAAAAAAACAGGTGCCTCTTCCAATCAGTTGCAGTACTAATCTTGACCACAGAGTGTCACTAATGAGTAAAGAATCACAACATAGCTCCCATGACTACTCAAGTTGAATTAGCTCAACATGTCTCCAGTGACACCGAATAGTCAAAATAAATTGTGCACAATAAATACAATAAAAAAAATTAAAAATTGTGCAAATCTTATCCAGTGATTCCAACTGCTGACGTGCAAAGATCAAACCATATGAACAAAATGTGAAATTCAGTTCACAATAAAAAATATATAACAAAAAATAAAAAATGATGACAGGGTACCACAGCCGAACTTGCTGGAATCCAGTCACACTTCACCCGTGATGTGTCCTAGCCTGAAGTAGGATGAAAAGACATCCAGTAGAAGCAAATGGAACTTCCAGTCTCGGCTGCATCCGGAAGTGACGTCACCTGGCTCCTCCCAACGCATTGCGTCACTGATCACGTGACTTCTTCACAGGGTAATCAGTGCCACGTGATCAGTGACGCAACGCATCGGGAGGAGCCAGGTGACATCACTGGATGTCATTACATCCTATTTTATATGCAAGTTACTACATTTTCAATAAATGTTGTTAATTGCATACTACACTATGGAGTCCTCCTTCTATTATTACATATGATCCCTTGGGCGGAGAAGACCCCATAAGGATCGGAGGGATCGTGTGGGAAGATGGACAAAGGCTTGGTGACAACTATCCTTATCGTTGTAAGAGGGAGCCATCACATCTACCCCAAGGCGTGGCTAGACCCTTTAGGATCTTTTTGGGAGGTGAGAGGCTAGGGCACATCACGGGTGAAGCGTGATTGGATTCCAGCAAGTTGGGCTGCGGTACCCTGTCCCTTCCTCTCCCCCTCCCTATGGTGGATGTCTGTCACTTTCTGTGTGATACAACACTTATCTATCGGAGGATCCAATATCAACCTTATACTGCACTTTTTTGGAACTTCATCACTTTTCACTTGTTTATAAGAATTCATCAAAAGTTGCACTTTATATGTACTTTTGCACAATTAACCACTTCCGGACCGCCCGTCGTTTGACGGTGGCAATTTGAAGTGGAATACCGTTGTTATGGTAGGAGATAGCTCCATAACATGGCTGGGCGGAAGCAACGTCACAAGTCACTTTCGCCCAATGGTCTTAAAGGGGACATTTTTTTTTTTTTTTTGCATTTAAGTGTAAATATGAGATGTGAGGTCTTTTTTGACCCCAGATCTCATATTTGGGAGGTCCTGGCATGCTTTTTTCTATTACAAGGAATGTTTACATTTCTTGTAATAGGAATAAAAGTGATCAACATTTTTATTAAAAAAAAATTACAGTGTAAAAATAAAAAGTAAAATAAATAATTAAGAAAAAAAAATGTAAAGCGCACAGTCCTTGCGAGCTCGCGCGCAGAAGCGAATGCATACGTAAGTCCCGCCCACATATGAAAACGGTGTGCAAACCACACATGTGAGGTATCGCTGCGATTGTTAGAGGGAGAGCAATAATTCTAGCACTAGACCGCCTCTGTAACTCAAAAAAGCTAACCTGTAGAATTTTTTAAATGTCGCCAATGGAGATTTTTATGTTGCAAAGTTTGTCGCCATTCTGCGAACGGACGCAATTTTGAAGCATGACATGTTGGGTATCATTTTACTCGGCATAACATTATCTTTCACAATATGGAAAAAAATTGGCCTAACTTTACTGTTGTCTTATTTTTTAACTCAAAAAACTCAATTTTTTCAAAAAACATCACGCTTGTAAGACCTCTGCGCAAATACGGTGTGACATAAAGTTTTGCAATGACCGTCATTTTATTCTCTAGGGTGTTAGAAAAAAATGTATAATGTTTGGGTGTTCTTTGTAATTTTATAGCAAAAAAACCTGATTTTAACTCGTAACCACCGAACCCAAAAAACAGGCTCGGTCTTAAAGTGGTTAAAGATTGGTTGAGACACTTCATTTTTTCTTATATATTTTTCATAATTTTTTTTATTTTTTCTTATATATTTTTTATTATGAACTGAATTTCTCATTTTATTCATATGGTTTGATCTTTGCACGTCAGCACTTAATCAAAAGTTAGAATCACTGGATTTTTAATTTTGTTTTTTACTGTATTTCTTGTGCACAATTTATTTTGACCATTCGGTGTCACAGGAGAGATGTTGAGTTAATTCAGCTTGAGTAGTCTGGGAGATATGTTGTGATTCTTTACTCACTAGTGACACTCTGATCAAGATTAGTACTGCAACTGATTGGAAGAGGCACCTGTTTTTCTGCACTTTGATTTGTATGTCACTCAATTTTTTTCTTTAGCGACATTTTGTGGTCCAGATTATTATTGCACTTTTCTACACTTGGAACTGCATATCAATATTTCACTATTATTTATTTGATATTTATATAACACATTATTGTTCATATAGTGTTATGTGTGACTTGTAAGGTGATTATTAGTAATTTTGGTTACACGATTATATGATTTGAATTTTGCTTTATTTGATTTGAAGACCTTTGGTCAATTGGGTAAGCGTTACACACTTCTTTGTTTTATTTTGCACTTTGTGGTATTTGGGTCTACCCAATCTGTGTTGGCTGCTGCCGTTGAATTTTAGTTATCCCTTTAGTTTGTGCATCAGTTATTTTATTATTAATAATAGCCACAGGGCCCTGCAGTTCAAGATAGTAAAGTTATTTGTTTTTTTTTTAATTGGAAAAAAAAATGTTATACGTACCTGCTCTGTGCAATATTGCACAGAGCAGTCCCTCATTTACTCTTTTTCAGTTCTGACGGCGCTGTCAGTGTTAACTGGTTTGTCTCAGCCCTCTAACTGCTACATCTACAGGACAGCTTGTTCTGTTGAAAAACAGCAGGCTTACTGGCCTGATGACCAGGTGAAAATAAAGGAAAGAAAGCCTAAAAAAGAAAAACGAATGCAGCCATTACACAGAAGAAGTGGCATGCTGCATAACTGCTTGCTTCTGAGAATAATAGAGCTTTAAGGCCTCATTCACACAGCAAAAATGTTCCAGCAACAGCAGCAAGAATCCAGTGGACACCTAAATGCAGATAGATTGGAAGCTCTAAGGGGTAGGGCCCTTTGATTCCTCCTGTATTGAATTGTATTGTAATTGTACTGTCTGCTCTCATATTGTAAAGCGCTGCCCAAACTGTTGGCGCTATATAAATCCTGTATAATAATAATAATTGTCACCACTGACCCTGTACAAAGCAATGATGTTGTCAGTGGCAGTAGCTTTCTGACACTGTTTTAAAGTAATCCCACAGCCAACAATTACCTGCGACCGAGACAGATGATTGCCCCTGGACACAAACAGTTTGCATCCACAGGTGATCATCTGTCCCTAAGGCTGCATTTACACCTGAGCATAGCGTCTTTGAGCATTTTTCCGGTGTTTTTTTGCACGATTTTATGCGCAATTTTGGCGCATTTGTATGCAGCTTTTTTGGGCTTTGGCGTTTTTTTATTAGCCAATGGAGAAAACTATTATCTGTTGCATCATTTTTGCTAGGTATTTGAGCTTTTTTAGCTTTTTCATTAGCTTTTAGTTCTTCTTTTTTTATTATTATTATTTTATTATAATGTTTATTTGTTAGGGTAAGGGGTTCGAGTTCAGTTTAGGTTAGGGTTAGGATTAGGAGTTGGGGTTAGGGTTATTTATTACTTTATTTATTTTTAATTAAATTTTTGTTATACGGATGATAATAAATGAATAAATAAATGTAAAGTAAATACACAAATAAATAAAAATCATAAATAAAAAATAAATCAATTAATCAATACGAAGTAACAATAAATAAATAATTAACCCTTAACTTTAACCCTTACCCCTTAAAAAAATAAAATAATAAATAACTAAACACCCTAACACAAAATCAATTATTATTATTAATAATGTATTTTTTGTTCGAGTTTGGGTGTTTATTGTTATATTATTATTATATGATTTTTTTCGTCATACTTACCTGTAAAATCCTTTCCTTTGAGTATACCACAGGACACACTGTTAGACCAAAGGTCTTTAGACAGGAAGTGATCCTCTATAAAACCACTCCCATACAGGAAGTACTTCAGTTTTGTAGCAAGCACTTAATCCTCAAAAAAGAGGGGAGGGACCTCTGTGTCCCGTGATGTACTCAAAGAAAAGGATTTTACAGGTAAGTATGACAAAAAATCCTATTTTCTTTTTCATACATTAAGGGACAGGGAGGGGGGCAAATTGGGACTTTAACTGAAGTGAAGTAATGGCCTGGTAAGGCCGAACACTTCCATCCCTATTATAGTAATAGTCTGATGTGTAAAAACACACGGGGAAGTGAGTGGGACTTTAATTGAAGCAAAGTGGTGGATAATGAGTAGATTGATGGATTATGGTAAAATTCATTATTTATTGGTAGATAAATAGTAGAAATATACATCATTACAATTCATCCTAAAATCGATAATGGATATTCATTGGTAAAAGTACCATCATGAAATCAGAGTAATACATCATATACATGGCCCCAATCCAAACAATAACAATTTAATTTATATACATGTATAAATACAGCCAAAATATTGCAGTCTAGCCTGTGACCCTCGTTAACCCTAGAAGAATGGAGTACTGTCCATAAACCTGATTTGAGGTAGATAACACGCGGCGATGGAGGCTCTACGCGTTTTGTGGCCTGCGGCCACTCGTCAGGAGAAGCCCGTGGTATAAAGCAGCAATGTACCAGCGGCAGGTTGCCGGGGTAGGAAGGCCATCCGGAGACGCACAGATCGGGAGCTGAGGGGAGAAACTGCGGCGGCGACAGCCTACACTGGCGGCATCCAGGTTGGGAGAGGGCACCCATAATGTGTTGAAACTGAGTGGAACAACCAAGGTCACTGTATAAAGTGGTGATGAGGCACAAGGTCAGGATTATGGCTGGTGCGTGCAGCGTGTCCCATCCCATCCAGGATGCCACCCGATATAGGCGCCCACGCTTGTTGGCCCCCAGCGCCACGCTGCGGGCTCACGTGATGGAGGGAGGAGCCACATACCTCAGCTAGGACTTGTTCCCTAGAGGACCTTTAGTCTCGTCTAACAGGTATTTGGACTAAACTCCATCTATTGTGTGCCGTTACCTCCGAGATGAGCAAAACACCGGACATCGGTGAGCAGTCCTCGTTGGGTACCATATTTTGTGGTTACATGGTCGCCGTTCAACAGCCCCATACTTCTGGTAGGCCTCTACGTGTCCAGCCTTCGACTCCATACACCGAGGAGGGAGGTAGTGCACTCGGGCGTCGCACCGCGACCCCCGGTTGTTCGCACCCGCGGATATAGCCCACCGTAGGACCTACCCTACCCTGTGC
>BLSH010115851.1:1865318-1875599 GCA_018402905.1 Glandirana rugosa
CGTCTCTCGTAGTACTTCTTGTTCCTTGTGTGGTCCGTCCAGGCTCTATGACAACACCTCTTCAAATTTCGGACTAAAGGCTTTAAACTTCTCCACAACAGTATCTCGGACCTGCCTGGTGTGTTCCTTGTTCTTCATGATGCTCTCTGCGCTTTAAATGGACCTCTGAGACTATCACAGTGCAGGTGCATTTATACGGAGACTTGATTACACACAGGTGGATTCTATTTATCATTATTAGTCATTGAGGTCAACATTGGATCATTCAGAGATCCTCACTGAACTTCTGGAGAGAGTTTGCTGCACTGAAAGTAAAGGGGCTAAATAATTTTGCACGCCCAATTTTTCAGTTTTTTATTTGTTAAAAAAGTTTGAAATATCCAATAAATTTCGTTCCACTTCATGATTGTGTCCCACTTGTTGTTAATTCTTCACAAAAAATTACAGTTTGATATCTTTATGTTTGAAGCCTGAAATGTGGCAAAAGTTCGCAAAGTTCAAAGGGGGCCGAATACTTTTGCAAGGCACTGTATGTGCTAAAAAGCAGAAAAAGAGTCCATATTTCGTTGGTAATTTGGTTTACAAATCTTGTGATAAATAGGTGTTTTTTAGGCCGTGCCGGATGACGTTGTTGTGATGAAACGTGTAGGGCGGAGCTTCCAGCGTCAGTGCATCACTTCCAGTTTTGGTCCGTGGAGCGCATCGGCGTCCCAGACTTCCTGATTTTAAATGCCTATTTTTCTCTGACACAATGTAAGTGTATTTTTATACATCCTAATAAATATTTTATACAGAATTACACTATGGGGCCCGTATACTTTTGTTTTTCTCTGCATGTGAGGAAATTGGGGAGACAGGAACCCGCTGGAGAAGCTGAGGAACTTATGTATCTGGATAGTGTGTGCAGCCACATAGAGCTGCGAATGCCGCTTTACCCCAAGAAGGGGAGAATTTCTGGGGAGTGAGATGGAGAAGGGGGAGCACGTGTGAAAACCACCTATTTGTCATAAAATTTGTAAACCAAATTACCAACGGAATATGGACTCTTTTTCTGCTTTTTAGCACACATCATTTTACTGATATTTGTAATCATAGCACGTCACTTTATTGTTATTCATATTTGATAATAGCACACGTCACTTTTTTCCATGGATAAACTAGTGCTAGCATAGCACAGTCACATTAATGCACATTTTATGTTTGGATATGGTGCTAGTCTAGCGTTTTACAGTGTTTTATGATTTATATATAATAGTGGTGCACCGAATGGAAATTTTGGTGCCGAAACCGAAAATGCACTAAGCCAAAAGCCGAAACCAAAAATGACAGTTTTTAAAAAATATTTATATTTTTATATACAATTGTCATATGCAGCCTACCTGTGCCTGGGCACTGACAGGTGGCAGTGATTGGAAGCACTGATAGGCAGCACTGATTGGTGGCACTGACAGGCGGCACTGGATGGTATTGGCAGGTGGCATTGAATGGAACTGGCAGGTAGCACTAATTGGCACTGGCAGGTAGCCTTGGCATTTGGCACTGGTTGGCACTGACAGGCAGCACTGGATGGTACTGGCAGGTGGCACTGACAGGCAGCGCTGGATAGTACTGGCAGGTGGCACTGATTGGCACTGACAGGCAGCACTGGCTGGTACTGGCTGTCACTGGCAGAAGAGATGAGTAGATTCACAATGCACAGAGCGCGCTGCTTGTACGAGCCGCTCTGTGCATTAAATTGTCAGCTAATTACACTGGAATGCAGAGAATGCAGAAAGAGCGGTCAGATTTTCACTGAGATAGGAGGTGGGCGGGACTGAACAGCTAACACCCACGTCCCGACATGAAGTTGAAGATCTGACAGCTCTCTCTGTATTCCAATGTAATTAGGTGACAGTTTCATGCACAGAGCGTCTCGTACGAGCAGCGTGCCCTGTGCATTGTGAATCTACTCATCTCCCACATCCATTGCAGGGTATGTAATGCACACATACCCCGCAATGGACGGTACCCGCCCCTTTCACTATCGGCCCATTCTTTTGTTTCGGCCAATACCGAAAACACAGATTTTGGCCGAAAATGACGGTAATTTCCGGCTGCCGAAATTTCGGTGCATCCCTAATATATAAGGAACCATTATCACAGAGTTATTATAAGGCTGTTTACATAGATGTTCAATGCTTATTTTGCACAACAATATGTTTATTTATAATCACAAGTTTAAACCCCCCTCCTGCCCAGGCCAATTTTCAGCTTTCAGCGCTGTCGCATTTGAATGACAATTGCGCAGTCATGCAACGCCGTACCCAAACAAAATATTTATGTTTTTTTTCCCCACAAGTAGAGCTTCCATTTGGTGGTATTTAATCACTGCTGGGTTTTTTATTTTTTGCTAAAAAAAAAAAACTAAATAAGACAGAAAATTTTTTAAAAAATAAATGTTTAAAAACAGGTAATTTTTCTTGTTCATTGATGTGCACTGATAGGCTGCACTGATGGGCACTGATAGGCTGCCCTGATGGGCACAAATAAGGCAGCACTGATGGGCACTGAGAGGTGGCACTGATGGTTGGCACTGATAGGTGGCACCGATAGGCGACATTGGTAGGTGGCACTGATAGGCAGCACTGATGATGAGGCACTGATGGGCATTGATTGGCAGCACTGGTGGGCATTGATAGGTGGCACTGCTGGGCAAAGGTAGGTGGCACTGTAGGCACTGCTAGGTGGCACTGTGGGCACTGCTAGGTGGCACTGGCAGAGGGCACTGGTGGGCACAGAAAGCCATCCGCGGGCTCTCTGTCTGAGGGACCACTGTCCCTCTGACAGAAGCCGGTGGTGATCGACTTTATTTTTCTCTCACACTGTCAGCACGAGGGGAAAAAAAAACGATCCCTGATCTTTTGTTTACATCACGTGATGAGCCGTCATTGGCTGACAGCTGATCACGTGGTAAGGGGCAGGGACCGACCCTGCCCCCTTACTCCGCTATGTGATCAGCCGAGTCTCCTGAACTCAATGATCACAGAGAGCGCGATGCGCATCCACGCGGGGACGCGCAAATAGCGCATGCTCGGGAGGACGTTTATTGATGGCCTTCTGGCAAAGTAGATCTGCGCTTAGCCATCATGGAGGAGTTAAAGGGACATACACCACTAAGTAGTGACATACCCTTTTTCTTCACAATATTTTAGCTTGAAAAATGGCGATGTATTCAATACTTATTTTACCCTGTTTATTTTCTGTTTCTGAATTATATTTGGTGCCAGGAAAGCCCCATACACCCATGGTACAATGTGTTAGAGAGACTATTTCTGGGATGTTGGCACCCAACCACACCAGCTATCTTCTGCTATTTGGATTGGCAAAAATAACTATTGTTTGTATTGCTATTACAATGCTGATGTCATAAAATGAAAGTGTATGATGTGACCATAGAACTCATTTAAAGCAGTACTTCACTCAAAAAGTAGAGTCCTGTAGGTTTACTTCCTCCCCGCAGCCTGTACCGGAGTTACAGGGTTTTTTTGGAGGGGAGGAGTACTGATTTACATTGGTACCTCTGCTCCCACAATCCTCGCCTAGGTGAGGAGGACATCCCTTTCCTGCTCCCACTGCAGCCTTCTGGAACAGGTCACATGTCCCAGGAGGCTGCAGGACCATTCACAAGACACCACGTGAGCTCATGCACGTGTAGTGAGTGGGGTTCCTCAAAAAACCACAGCTGACTCCTGTATCTAAGACAGTGGCACCAGGGATCCATAATGGTAAGAACTGGCTGCAGGAAGACAGAGCTGGGCCCCAGGTTCTGGTAACTACCTGATTTTGTAAAGCCAGCAGCTACAGTATTTCAACCTGAAGTCTCTCTTCCTGAGCGATTGGTTAAAGTGGTTGTCAACTCGTGATAAGGCTTACCTGTAGGTGCCCTGCATATCTCCTAAACCTGCACGGTTTAGGAGATATACAGTGTATTAGATAGATGTACCAAAGTCATTTCGTCACATGCGCAGTGAAGAAACGCTCTCTGTGGCGTTCCTTCACTGTGATCATACCATTACTGGCAGCTCCCGCACGCATGCATGGGAGTGACGTTATGCGACTCCGGCCAGTCACAGAGTAGGAGATCACGGCCCGGAAGGAAGAGGGGCAGAAGATGGATGCTTCCTGCACAGGGGACAGCGCTGGACGTTGCAGGCTTCGTTTGCAGGTAAGTGGCACATAATGGGTTACTATACGATGCATAGTAGGCCATTATGCATCTACTTTGCAGGGGAATGTATAGGAAGTAAACCCAATCTGGGTTTACTTCCTATTTAAAGTGGAATTTTTAACTTTAAAAGTGGGTGAACATGCAGTATTTTTAATGCTGAAGAGACAAGTTTTGTCTCTTCTGCAATAAAGTTACCTACCAGCCTATCCGCCCTTTGTACACTGAGCTGCCCACAAGCAGTAGAAATTTGGCCAACTGATCTCCCATGCATGTGCAGGAGTGATGTCATTTTGGCCCAGCCAATGAAAGCGTCCGGTATCCCATACCAGGAGGTCAGCCATTCGAAGATGTCAGAGGCCAGCAGGGAGCTCCAGGACGCCATATCACTTTAGCCAAGGTGAGTTTAGTTCCACTTTAAGTTGTCACCAGAACAGAAGGAAGCTGTCACTCCACCAGAGCATTCCCCACCCCACAGCTGCATGTATACGGGGCAGGGATGCTTCATCATTGACCTAATATAGTCCAGATTCAGACCAAGCCTGAGCTCACCCCTATTCCTTCCTGTTGAGTCTACAGGACAGAAAGTGAAGAGAAATTTCCTTAATGAGACAGACAGCAAAAAAAACTTCCAGCAGTTGTACTCTATTTAGTCTCAGCTTACACCGCAGGCACCATCCCTGTGTGCTGGGATGACTGATCACACTGACCCTGTGTGCCGGGATGGCTGATCGCACTGACCCTGTGTGCCGGGATGGCTGATCGCACTGACCCTGTGTGCCGGGATGGCTGATCGCACTGACCCTGGGTGCCGGGATGGCTGATCGCACTGACCCTGGGTGCCGGGATGGCTGATCGCACTGACCCTGGGTGCCGGGATGGCTGATCGCACTGACCCTGGGTGCCGGGATGGCTGATCGCACTGACCCTGTGTGCCGGGATGGCTGATCGCACTGACCCTGTGTGCCGGGATGGCTGATCGCACTGACCCTGTGTGCCGGGATGGCTGATCGCACTGACCCTGTGTGCCGGGATGGCTGATCGCACTGACCCTGGATGCCGGGATGACTGATCGCACTGACCCTGGGTGCCGGAAGGGCTGACCACAGCGTACACACAGGAGTCATGTCATCCTACGCCTGGCCAATAGTAATGACCGGCACCCAGGAAGAAGGTGGTGGGACTGACAGGCTGGATTCTTACAAAGTAGGTGAGTTAGGTGCCTTTAGTTGTTTTTTAGCTTGCCATCTGTCACACACGGTGGGGGTAACCTCCATGTTTCTCCCATTAAAGTGGTTGTCAACCTGTGACAACCACATTACCCTACAAGTAAGCCTAGAATAAGGCTTACCTGTAGGTGCCCTGCATATCTCCCAAACCTGCACGGTTCAGGAGATATGCAGTGTTTTGCATGTGCCAACGTCATGTTTCTCCACTGACCCTGTGCCGTGACTGGCGGCTCCCGCGCTAGGGTTGCCACCTCATCCCTTTAAACCCGAACACATATTAATTACACAGCTTCTATGGCTGATTAAGGTGGTAAACTCACTTGGTGCCTTATCTGCATTAAATTAGCCTCAGAACCTGTGCAATCCATATGTGTTCGGATTTAAAGGGATGATGTGGCAACTCTAGAGTGACGTCACGTGAGTCCGGCCAGTCACAGCGTCGGAGTCGCGGCCCCGGAAGGAAGAGGGGCAGAAGATGGATGCAGCCACCGCAGGGGACAGCGCTGGACTTGTTCGCAGGTAAGTGGCACATAATGGGTTACTATGCAATGCATAGTAGCCCATTATGCTTCTAATTTACAGGTGTATATAGAGGAAGTAAACCCCATCAGGGTAATGTGTATGAGCACAGAGCTGCACGCACAGGGTCCCCCTGCAGCACACATGATCATCCCTAGGACAACCCCACCCTGCGGTGACAGCTGTCACACACACACTACCTGGCGCTCTCCTTCACTATCGCCGTTGCCATGGTGACCAGTGCACGCCAAAACGCCCTCCACACCCGCTCCGCGCCGCTGAAGGTTCAACTCACAGTGGGGAATCACGTGACTGCCTCACAGCTCGTCAGCTGACCGGCTTCTTCCTATATTGCTACGGTATCCCGCACGCTTCAAAACGCGAAGTGTGCTGCATGGTTGTGTTCTGTTATTGCGTGTACTAGATATACTCCAGCCATTTCACCTCCAAAGACCTGTGCTCGGCTATTACGGGCTGTATTAGTAGGAGGCCGGGGCAGTGTACAGGCCATGCTCTATACTCAGAGACTAGTACAGTGCAGTATTGTGTGTGTACACTAGGTGGCAGTGTTCACTAGAAGTTCTCTAGTAAGACAGCAGTGCGCCCCATACTCCACTCTGTGCTACTGAATACAATGGGAGTGTGACTTACAGGGGTGGTAAAATCAGGCAGTGAATTCACATTGTTACCCCCCCTTAACCAATTGAAGACCAGCCTTTTTCTGGCACTTAAGTTAAATCAGTATTTTTTGCTAGAACATTATTTATAACTTCCGAACATTATACACTTTTTTTTAGCAGAGACCCCGGGGGAAAAAAATTGCAATATTTTTTTTAATACACTTTAATTAATTAAAAAAAATAAAATAAAACGATATGCGCCCCAATTTATTTGTAAAATATGAAAGATGATGTTACTAAATAGATACCTAACATGTCATGCTTTAAAATTGCGCACACTCGTAGAATGGCGAAAAACTACGGTACTTAACCACTTTAAGACCGGGCCTCTTTTTGGAGTTCGGTGGTTACGAGTTAAAATCATTTTTTTTTGCTATAAAATTACTAAGAACCTCCAAACATTATATTTTTTTTCTAACACGATAGAGAATAAAATGGCGGCCATTGCAAAACGTTATGTCACACCGTATTTGCGCAGCGGTCTTACAAGCGTGGGTTTTTTTTTTTTAATTTAGTTTTTTGAGTTAAAAAATAAGACAACAGTAAAGTTAGGCCAATTTTTTTCCATATTGTGAAAGATAATGTTACGCCGAGTAAAATGATACTCAACATGTCATGCATCAAAATTGCGTCCGCAGAATGGCGACAAACGTTGCAACATAAAAATCTCCATTGGCGATGTTTAAAAAATTCTACAGGTTAGCATTTTTGAGTTACAAAGGAGGTCTGGTGCTAGAATTATTGCTCTCGCTCTAATGATCGCGGCGATACCTCACATGTGTGGTTTGCACACTGTTTTCATATGTGGGCGGGACTTACGTATGCATTCGCTTCTGCGTGCGAGCTCGCAAGGACGGTGCGCTTTAAAATTTTTTTTTTTTTAATTATTTATTTTCATTTTTATTTTTACACCGTAATTTAAAAAAAATTGATCACTTTTATTTCTATTACAAGAAATGTAAACATTCCTTGTAATAGAAAAAAGCATGCCAGGACCTCCTAAATATGAGATCAGGGGCCAAAAAGTCCTCACATCTCATATTTACACTTAAATGCAAAAAAAAAAAATCTAGTGCTAGAATTATTGCTCTCGCTCTAACGCATGCGGCAATACCTTGCATGTGTGATTTGAACACCGTTTACTCATGCGGGCGCAACTTATGTGTGCGTTCGCTTCTGTGGGCGAGCTCGCGGGGACTGGACGCTTTAATTTTTTTTTTATATATTTATTTTACCTTTTTTTTATATTTTTACACTTTCTCTTTAAATTGCTTTTTTTATCACTTTTATTCCTATTGCAAGGAATGTAAGCATCCCTTGTATTGGGAATAGTGCGTGACAGGTACTCTTTATGGGGAGATATGGGGTTAATAAGACCCCACATCTCTCCTCCAGGCTGGAAAGACCGAGATCAGAAAAAAAACAGCAATCTCTGTCTTTTCAGCCGAGTCCCCGGGCATTGTTTCACGTGACCCGGATGTGACATCATACTTCGCACCCGGACCTCCGAGTAGGGTTGCCACCTGTCCAGGATTGACCCGGACAGTTTGGGTTTTGAATCATGTGTCCGGGTTTCAGTCCACTTGAAACCCGGACACATTATTCAGACAGGAATGTAGATCGGAACAGGGCTTGGCAGGAGGGTGAGGGGGCACTATGTGTGCCACATTACTATTCTCTTTGGAGCGCCCACAGGTGTTCTAGGTCTGTTACAATCCTATAATGTATACTAAAAAAAAAAAATACTGTGCGCCTCTAAAATGTTCGGGTTTGGCTTGAAGAAAAAGTGGCAACCCTACCTCCGAGGCGCATAGAGATGACTGGTGACCATCTGGTCATCAGTCATATCTACGCTCAACTTCCACTGGCGACGGATCTGCACTGGAGGGCGGTGGGAGGGGGGGACGTCCCCTCCCGTTGCCGATAAGAACGATCAAGCAGCTGAACTGCCTCTATGATTGTTCTTATGGTGCAGAGAATCGCCGGTGGATTAAAATGATATCTGAATGGTGAATGTAGGTGCCAGCATCATTCAGATATCACCACTTAACCCCTCCAGATCCGCGCTATTGCCGAAGTACGGCTCCAGCGCGGATCTGAAATGCCGGGATGACGTCCATGGACGTCGTCCCCTGTGCATGCTCCCGGCGCGCCCCCTGGCGGCAGTGGCGGCACGGGCGCGCCCGTGGGTCGGGCGGACTCGATGTCCGCTTGAGACCCACGATTGCCTGACAGAGCTGCAGAACGGGGAACCGTCGATGTAAACACGGCGGTTCTCCGTTCTGTGACAGGGGACATACCAGATCTACTGATCCCTGTCACTGGGATTAGATCTGTTATGTCCCGGCCAGCCCCGCCCCCCCACAGTTAGAACACACCCAGGGAACACTGTCAACCCCTTCACTGCCCCCTGCAGGTTAACTGCCAATGACATTTACACAGTAATCAGTGGATATTTAAATTTCTGATCGCTGTATAAATGTCATTGGTCCCAAAAAAGTGTCAAAAATGTCCGACATTTCTGCTGCAATATCGCAGTCTCGATAAAAATCGCAGATCGCCGCCATTACTAGTAAAAAAAAATAATAATAAAAATACCATAAATCAATTCCCATAGTTTGTAGATGCGATAACTTTTGCGCAAACCAATCAATATACGCCTATTGCAATTTTTTTTTACCAAATATATGTATATATATCGGCCAAAACTGTTGAATATTTTTTTTTTTTTATGGATTTGTATTTTAGCAAAAAGTAAAAAATATTGTTTTTTTTGCAAAATTGTCGCTCATTTTTTGTTTATAGCGGCGATCAGAAATGATGCAGAGGTGATCAAATACCACCAAAAGAAAGCTCTATTTGTGGGGAAAAAAGGATGCAAATTTTGTTTGGGTACAACGTCGCACGCCCGCGCAATTGTCATTCAAAATGCGACAGCGCTGAAAGCCGAAAATTGGTCTGGGCAAGAGGGGGGTTTAAGTGCCCAGTAAGGAAGTGGTTAAAGACAAGGACGTCGGTCGGCAAGAGGTTACCAATTTAGAGGTACAGAGGAGGTCTTGGGATAGAATTATTGCTCTCGCTCTAAAGTTAGCTGCAATATTTCACATGTGAGTTTGAGCGCCATTTACATATGTGGGTGCGATGTAGGTATGCGTTCACTTCTGTGCGCGAGCACACGGGGACGGGGGCCCTTTCATTTTTTTTTTCTGTTTATTTTACTTTTTATTTTTTTTATTTTGACAATTGTATATATGCCTTTACAAGTTACATGTTTAGAGTTACAGAGGAGGTCTAGCACTAGAATTATTTGTTTCGCTCTAACGATTGTGGCGATAAAACTGGGGTCTAGAGAGGTATTTCTCCAGGACAGTAGGAATAAAGATAATGTACCCTACAAATGTAAGTAACATTATCCTTATTTTAATTCGTTTTTTCTTTAATTTCCCTGTCACATTTTTATTTTTCATTTTATTTATTTCCTTTTTTTTTTCATTTCACGTGGTAGGGAGGCACGAACACGCGTCTTCGCTCGCGTATGCATTCAGTGTGTGTATACATTTACCACAAGCGGTGTTAGCAATCTCGCTTTGTTTATTAAGATCACGATCTGGAGGAGACATTGAGATTTGTACATTGAACATTTCCGTAT
>BLSH010115851.1:1879193-1890070 GCA_018402905.1 Glandirana rugosa
CATAAATCAATTCCCAGTTTGTAGACGCGATAACTTTTGCGCAAACCAATCAATATACGCCGATTGCGATTTTTTTTTTACCAAAAATATGTAGAAGAATAAATATCGGCCAAAACTGATGAATATTTTTTTTAATGGATTTGTACTTTAGCAAAAAGTAAAAAATATTGTTCTTTTTTGCAAAATTGTCGCTCATTTTTTGTTTATAGCGGCGATCAGAAATGACGCAGCGGTGATCAAATACCACCAAAAGAAAGCTCTATTTGTGGGAAAAAAAGGACGCAAATTTTATTTGGGTACAACGTCGCACGACCGCGCAATTGTCATTCAAAATGCGACAGCGCTGAAAGCCAAAAATTGGTCTGGGCAGGAGGGGGGTTTAAGTGCCCGGTAAGGAAGGGGTTAAAATCCTGGTGTTCTGCTTTAATGCATAAAATGCATTAAGATAAAAAAAACTTTCTGACTTTACAACTCCTTTAAGAGTCACTGCTCTAGTCTAGTGCAATGTTACAAATGATTTCTATTCCTGAGCTCAGGGCACACTGATACATTGTATATTTGTACCTTACTGGTCAGTGCAGAGTTCCCCTCATTGCTATTTATTTTTGTACATTCCTAAAACATCCACTGCCTGTACCATGAGATAAATAGTAAATTTGTTTATTTTACTGTATTGACTTCCTCTCGATGTTATTTATTTATTTATTTTTTTGCAGTACTTAACGCACATATTTACCAAATTTGTAATATTTACCGCAAATTCAATATTTTACTTTAATAAATTGGGCTCTTTGATTATCGCATTATTTAAAGCGGAATTCCGCCAATTTAAAAGTCAGCAGGTACAAAAAGTGTAGCTGCAGACATTTAATAAATGGTTACTCACCTGTCCCAGGTATAGCAGAGTACTGCGCAATTAGTGTGGACACACAGCTCTATCCAATCTGGGCGATATACCAGTCAAAGTGCCAATACTTGATAAAGTGACTGAGTGCATAAATACATATAAAAACATATACACCAATAAAGGTCAAATGGGTCTCTCAATGTGCTGAATAACAAACAGACACTCAAAATAGTGAAAAGTGCCTTAGTGCAATATGTTGTGCAAAAAATAAATAAACAGGTGGCATATAGAATAATAACACAATATGTAACTGCATGAACAGGTCCAAATAACACTCAAATGACTATGTTAGAGTGTCTCTTAAAACAGTCCCACTTAGTCCCAGGTACCCTGATGAAGTCACGTGACGTAACATAACGCGTAGGACCGGAACGTACCTAATACCGGAAGCACAGTGAGAGATGGCAACACCGATGTTATTGTTGAAAACCCTCGTTCACTTCATTTTAATGTAAGCAGCCATTTTTTTTACAATAAATTGGTTTTATGTAACATTGCTGCACTATGGGAGCCTGTTGGCTGGACAAGAGCCCCTAGTGGTGTGCAGAGCAACCCACCAGATTGGCTCCAATTGCACTATCTTAAGCACCTTATGGATCCATTTGAGCACTTTGTGAAGCACTAAGGCACTTGTTGGAACTAAGTGGGACAGTTACATTTTGTGTCATTATTCTATATGATTCCCCCAGTTGTACTCCCCCTAGTATGTATGATGTATGCAAATTCTTAGCCCCCAAGTGCATAACCTTACATTTGTCAACATTAAACCTCATTTGCCGCATAGTCACCCAATTAGATTGAGGTCTGCTTGTAAGTTGGAGACATCCTGCAAGGAAGTTATTCCACTGCATAGCTTGGTGCCATCTGCAAACACTGAAATGGTACTTTTAATCCCAGGCCCTATATCATTTATAAATATATTGAAAAGTAAGGGTCCCAACACTGAACCTTGGGGTACACCACTGATAACCTTAGACCATTCAGAATAAGAATCATTAACCACTACTCTCTGAATTCGGTCTTTTAGCCAGTTTTCTATCCATTTACAAACTGATCTTTCCAAGCCTGTAGACTTTACCTTACACATTAGCCGTGTGTGGGGAACGGTGTAAAATGCTTTTGCAAAATCCAAGTATACCACGTCCACAGCCACCCCTCTGTCCAAGGTTTTACTTACCTCCTCATAAAAAGAAATCAGGTTTGTTTGACAACTTCTGTCTTTCATGAATCCATGCTGTCTGTTGCTTAAAACATTTTTTTACAACAAGATCTCAT
Organism: Glandirana rugosa; assembly: GCA_018402905.1. NCBI lineage: Eukaryota > Metazoa > Chordata > Amphibia > Anura > Ranidae > Glandirana > Glandirana rugosa. Next base: position 1,881,376 of record BLSH010115851.1, read on the forward strand.
CTATGTGGTCTTTTATTAAACTCTGTAGTATCTTCCCAGCTATAGAAGTTGAACTAACAGGTCTATAGTTACTTGGTAAAGACTTTGATCCCTTTTTAAATATGGGCACCACATTGGCCCTACGCCAATCCAGTGGTACTATTCCAGTCATTAAGGAGTCCCTAAAAATGAGATACAATGGCTTTGAAATAACAGAGCTAAATTCCTTTAGGATCCATGGATGGATGCCATCTGGTCCAGGTGCTTTATCTACCTTTATTCTGTCTAAATACTTCTGTACCATTTCACTTTTGAGCCATTGTAGATCATTTGGGTCACTACCACCCCCATTAGGGACATGAGCTACCCCATGCTCCTTTGTATACAGAGCTGAAGAATGTATTTAATAAGTTTGCCTTCTCTTTGTCCCCAGTCACGCACTCTAGATTATTTTGTAAACGGCCTACATGCTCAAACCTGACCTTTTTACTATAAATATATTTGAAGAATTTTTCGGCGTTTGTCCTATTATCTTTTGCAATCTGTTGTTCGTTGTGAATTTTTGCATCCTCAATTTCCTTTTTACATATTCTGTTATATTCTTTGTAACATTTAAAAGATGATAGTGTTCCCTCATTTTTATATTTGTTAAATGCTATTTTCTTATCATTTATAACTTATTAACTTTTGCCGTGAGCCACATAGGTTTTCTTTTTAGCTTTTTAAATTTATTGCCCATGGGAATATACTTTGCAGTGAGTTTGCATACAGTTTTTTTTTAAAATTCCCATTTCTGTTCTGTGTTCATCAATGCCAATATTCCCTCCCAGTCTAAGTCCTGGAGAGCAGCCCTCATCTTTGTAAAATTTGCTCTCTTAAAATTAAGTGTTTTTATCTTTCCCGTATGTGTTTGTTGCTTGCAGCTTCTTTTATATGAATATTGGTAATAAGCTCTGCATGGTTTGAGATTACCAGGTCCAGCATTCCTAGTTGGGACCTCAATAAACTGGACCATAAAAGTGTCCTGTAATAGGTTTATACATTTTTGCCCTTTCGCTGTCCCAGCAGTGCCATTACTCCAGTTAATTTCCGGGTAGTTAAAATCCCCCATTATTATCACTGTCCCAGCCCTTGCAGCTCTTTCCACCTGTGCAAGGAGCAGAGTCTCCACCTCCTCTTTAACACTGGGAGGTCTATAACAAACTCCAATGATAACCTTTGTAGTGTGCACACCCATATACAGATCTACCCATAATGCTTCAGACTCATCACACTCTCCATCAACTAGGTCCTCATTCACACTCACTTTGAGATCACTTCTCACATAGAGACAGACACCACCACCCCTCCGTTTTACCCTGTCTTATGCCTGCAGTGCCGGCATAGCAAATGTGGGCCCCCGGCCATGGCTTCACTGCGCATGAGTGAGCCATGATAAGACACACCGGTGTATCTTCTGGCACCTGTGACTTGTCCCAGAAGATCGCCGAGAGGGAGGGGGGAGAGGTGAACTTCTTTCCGCGGTGCCAGGAGAGGAAGTGGAGCTGGGACCCTGTCAAAACAGGGTCCCCACCCCCCCACCCAAAAGAAATGACATGCCCATTGTGGCAAGTCAGGGGGTCACCTACACTTAAAGTGGAAGTCCCACTTTTGGGTGGAACTCCACTTTAACCACTTGTCCCCTGGGAGATTAACCCTGCTTCATGACCAGGACATTTTTTGCGATACGTCACTGCCTTACATTAACTGACAATTGCGCGGTCATGCAACGCTGTACACGAATACAATTTATGTTATTTTTTTCCCACAAATACAGCTTTACTATGGTTGTATTTGATTACTCCTGCTGTTTTTATTTTTTGCGCTATAAACAAAAAATGACTGACAATTTTGAAAAAAAAAACAATATTTTTTAGTTTTTGCTATAAAACATATTCAATAAAAACATTTATAACATCTAATTTCTTTATTAATTTAGGCCAATATGTATTCTGCTACATTTGTGGGAAAAAATTCCAACAAGCTTATATTGGTTTATGTAAACATCATAGCCCCTACAACCTATGATATATATTTATGGAATTTTAATTAATTTAATTTTTTATACTAGTAATGGCAGTGATCAGCGACCTATAGCAGGACTGCAATATTGCGGCAAGACAATCGAGCACTAACTGACACTTTGCGGGAACCAGTGACACTAATACAGCTGTCAATACTAAAAATATGCGCTGTCACTGTACTAATGACACTGGCTGGGAAAGGGCTTAAACATCAGTGATGATCAAAGAGTTAACTGTGTACCTAGCCAGTGTTTTTGTGTACTGTATGTGCTGCTTTTACCAGAGGAAGAGATGGATTTTATTTTCTGCTTTGCAGGAACACAAAATTCATCCCTTTCCCCCTGTCAAAACAGAGATCTTGCTTGTTTACATAGGCAGGGCTCCATTCTGATTTTCTGCCCGATGATTAGCAGGTGTCGGTGGACATCCAGTGCCTGGCACCTGCAGATCAGCTTCTGCTGTGATTAATCACAGCATAAGCGGCCCGCCGACTGCACGCACGTGCCCCCTGTAGGCTGAATTGCAGAATCACATATATATACGTGATTCTGCCCTGGGTGCAATGTCTTTATGTATTGGGGAGCACTGCGAGGCAGCAGATTATAGAGTACAGTCAACCAAGCTGAGAGCCCTCCATTCCATCCTTTACTGGCCCACACTGCTGCCTGGAAGCTGCCCTACCTCAGAGGATGAGCCTCAGCAGAGGAAGCTGTAATATCTCCAGTGGTGAGGTCCATTGTCTGAGCAAGTGGCGTACTAATAGGGGTGCAGTCTGCCTCAGCTACCAGTACTGTGTGGTGTGCCAGACTGCCATCCAACTTTTTTTGTTGTTGCGCTTTGCAGCTGTTATACAGACAAAAGTGATGCTTATAGATCCCAGCTGCAGAAGACAATCGGTGGTGCCCACATCAGATGGAGGGAGGCGCTATTTGGTACCTTCAACCTGGGCTCTCGATGACCTTGTTTCGGAATTGTATGAATGTATGTATCCATTTAGGTTATTTATTTATTTCAGGTACTTATATAGCGCAGTCAATTTATGCAGTTCTTGTATATTGTACATTCACATCAGTCCCTACCCTCAAGGAGCTTACAATCTAAGGTCCCTAACTCACATTCATACATACACATACCAGGGCCAATTTAGAGAGGATCTAATTAACCACTTACCAACCGGGCCCCTTTTTTACATTTGTTGGTTACTAGCTAGCTTTTTTTGCTAGAAAATTACTTAGAACCCCCAAACATTATATATATATATTTTTTCAAACACCCTAGAGCAGGGGTGTCAAACTCCATTTCATCGAGGGCCGCATTAGCCGTATGGTTGCCCTAAAAGGGCCGGTTGTATCTTGGGTGCGATACGTAAAAAGTGCTGGGTTCAAGAGTATGTTATGTACAGAGTGCAGAACTGAGGTTTATGCTATGTACAGAGTGCAGGGTTCAGGAGTGCGTTGCATACAAAGTTCAGGGGTGTGCAGTGTACAGAATGCAGGGTATAAGGGTGCGCTATGCACAATGTGCAACACCAACCCCCTCACCGAAGCATCCTTGCATCTCTCTCCTACCTTCCCTGGCTCTACTACCTCCCTTTGTAGGCAGCTTTGTCTCACCTTGCAGGGAGCGGAAGCAGAGGGTGAAAGTTGGAGGTGGCAAAATGGAGTTCTGCCACATTCCGGCTGCAAAACTGGGTGCGAGGGCCACATGACAAGGCCTGGAGGGCCGCATTTGGCCCGCGGGCCTTGTGTTTGACATATGTGCCCTAGAGAATAAAATGGCGATCGTTGCAATACTTTTTGTCACACGGTATTTGTGCAGCGGTCTTTCAAGCGCAATTTTTTTGGAAAAATTTTACTTTTTTGAGTTAAAAAATAAGACAGTAAAGTTAGCCCAATTTTTTTGTATATTGTGAAAGAGGATTTTACGGCGAGTAAATAGATACCATACATGACACGGTTGAAAATTTTGTCTAAAAGACCCCCATCCCTCCTTTGCACTTCACAGTATTCAGATCACCAAAAATGGTGATTCTGAACACTGTAATTTTTTTAAAATTGGCGCCGTTAGCCGCCGAGTAAACCGTAAGTGACGTTGTGACGTCGCTTCCGGAATTTGCCGAAGGAGACCCGATCTGAGCCGATTATGGCTTCTATCAGGTCTCCTTCCAGCCGGCGGAGGTGCCGGATCGTCGCTCCGATCTCCCGGTGGGACAGGAGGCTGGAGAAGAGCGGCGGAAGGCGGCGGGAGGGGGGGATCGGTCATCACCCCTGGATAGCCGACCGTCCGCTCTAAAAAATGATACCGGGTCATAGCCTGCAGCTGCAGGCTATGTCCCGGTACAGCCGGTCAAAACCATCCTCCGCCTATTTACGGCGCTGGGGCTGAACCGGTTAACCTACCAGCATGTCTTTGGAGTTTAGTTTATCCAACTCTCAGCAATTCTATGAGCCAGCTTTCCTTACTTATTTTCTGTTTTTAATGAGGTAGGTCACCAGCTCTTGGGACATGTAGAATGTGATAACACATGTGCATAGCCAATTTGTACACACATAATAGGGCCAGTTTAGACAGGAGCCAACTAACCTTTTCCTCCTCCCCACATAGCATTTGTGTGGTTGTCATTTTTTCACCTTCTACAACTCTTCATATTTTATTATGACTTGCTGCAATACAGTTTACAGCAGGTACAGAAATATAGTCATTACGGGGAGCTGGCCCCATTTTCGTTTTCACAATGGGGTGTATTTATAAAAAAAAGAGTTGTAGAGCTATTCATTCTCTAAATCTGCATGTACACTGTTCTGTGTGATTAGGAGCAAAATCAAATGTTATCAAATTATTTTTTCTCCAGGTTGGGTTTTCTTCCTTCATAGGAATAGAGTGAATCAGGAAAATACCACATGAAGGGCAGTAGATGGAGCTGATGATTATAGGAAATATACACATATATTTCCTATGACTGTCAACTCCATCTAGTGGACATAACACAGTATTTCCCTGATTCACTCCATTTTTGTGAATAAGAAAGATTCAACCAGGTGAGAAAATTCTGCCCTGAACTGAACACAAAACGAAGGGTCACTAGTGGGCACCATTCACAGAACCAGATCGCATGTGGTATTTAGACGTTTACTGCATTTGATCTTGAAATGTCAATTCACTACTGCTTTAAGCAGTATTTACAGCATAAAGCAAAAACACTTGGTAAATACTGCATAAAACCAAAGTGAAAGTCAATTCACACAAAAAAAAAAAAAAAAATTGCATGCGGCAAATAAGTAGGGGTCCCAGCATGCGATATTTAAGGAACCGGCAGCCACACATATCCTTAACAACCAGTAAACAACCAGGTTGTTAAGGAGTGGGTGGCCACCGCTCACAGCTGAAAGTAAAAAAAAATTGGAAGCAATTAAAAAATCGGGAAAAAATGGCCAAATTTTTTAAAAAAAATGGGGCGGGGTCCCCCCCCCCAAATCCATACCCGACCCTTATCTAACCATGCAGCCTGGCAGGCCAGAAAAGAGAGGGGACGAGCGAGCGCCCCCCTCCTGAACCATACCAGGCCACATGCCCTCAACATGGGGGGTGCTTTACTGCAGGGGGGGCTCTGCCCCCCCAAAGCATCTTGTCCCCATGTTGATGAGGACAAGAGCCTCTTCCCCACATTCCTGGACGGTGGTTGTGGGGGTCTGTGGGGGGAGGGGGCTTATCAGAATCTAGAACGCCCTTTAACAAGGTGGCCCCTAGAACCCTACCCCTACTGGCGGTGGCAGGCGTCATGATTGACTTTTTTTTATGAATGTATGTCCATCTTCTGCAAATGAAGACCTGTTCATTGATCAGCAACCTGAAAATACACTGCTCAAAAAATTAAAGGAACACTTTGAAAACACATCAGATCTCAATGGGGAAAAATATCATGCTAGATATCTATACTGATATGGACTGGGTAACATGTTAGGAATGAAAGGATGTCACATTGTTTGATGGAAATTAAAATGATCAAACTACAGAAGGCTGAATTCAAAGACACCACCAAAATCAATGTGAAAAAATGATGCAGCAGACTAGTCCGTTTTGCTGAAATTTCATTGCAGCAGCTCAAAATGGTATTCGGTAGATTGTATGGCCCCCACATGCTTGTATGCATGCCTGACAACAACGGAGCATGCTCCTAATGAGACGACAGATGGTGCCCTGGGGTATTTCCTCCCAGATCTGGACCAGGGCATCACTGAGCTCCTGAACAGACTGAAGTGCAACCTGGCGGCGTCGGATGGACCGAAACATAATGTCCCAGAGGTGTTCTATTGAACTTAGGTCAGGCGAGCATGGGGGCAATTCAATGATATCAATTCCTTCATCCTCCCAAAACTGGCTGCACATGAGGCCAGGCATTGTCGTGCACCAAGGGGAACCCAGGACCCACTTCACCAGCTTAGGGTCTGACAGTGGCGCCAGGCCCGGCCCTTCCTTTTTGACCCCTCCTACTTCTAATAAGCCCCAACCCTTATAGAATCCACCCACTCTGTCCCCTGTATTTCCCATACTGTGTCAGGAGTAAACAGCTCAGCATCACAGGACACAGTCCCAGCATCACAGGACACAGTATACAGCTCAGCATCACAGGACACAGTATACAGCCCCAGCATCACAGAACACAGTATACAGCCCCAGTATCACAGGACACAGTATACAACTCAGCATCACAGGACACAGTATACAGCTCAGCATCACAGGAAACAGTATACAGCCCCAGCATTACGGGACACAGTATATAGCTCAGCCTCACAGAACACAGTATACAGCTCAGTATCACAGGTGGGGTAAATTGCAGCCAATAACATAGGTGGGGTAAATTGCAACCAATAACACAGGTGGGGTAAATTGCAGCCAGTATCACAGTTGGGGGCAAATTGCAGCCAGTATCACAGGTGGGGGCACTTTTGCAGCCAATAACACAGGTGGGGTAAATTGCAGCCAATAACACAGGTGGGGTACTTTTGCAGTCAGTGACACAGGTGGGGTACTTTTGCAGTCAGTGACACAGGTAGGGTACTTTTGCAGCCAGTGACACAGGTGGGGGCACTTTTGCAGTCAGTGACACAGGTGGGGCACTTTTGCAGCCAGTGACACAGGTGGGGGCACTTTTGCAGCCAGTGGCACAGGTGGGGGAACTTTTGCAGCCAATAACACAGGTGGGGTACTTTTGCAGCCAGTGACACAGGTGGGGGCCCCCACATGCTTGTATGCATGCCTGACAACATCGGAGCATGCTCCTAATGAGACGACAGATGGTGCCCTGGGGTATTTCCTCCCAGATCTGGACCAGGGCATCACTGAGCTCCTGAACAGACTGAAGTGCAACCATGCGGCATCGGATGGAAACATAATGTCCCGGAGGTGTTCTATTGAATTTAGGTCAGACGAGCATGGGGGCAATTCAATGGTATCAATTCCTTCATCCTCCCGGAACTGGCTGCACATGAGGCCAGGCATTGTCGTGCACCAGGGGGACCCCAGAACCCACTTAGAGTCTGACAGTGGCGGCTGGTGAAGTTTTAGGATGGGGGGTGCCAGGCCCCGCCCTTCCTTTTTGACCCCTCCTACTTCTAATAAGCCCCAACCCTTATAGAATCCACCCACTCTGTCCCCTGTATTCCACATACTGTGTCAGGAGTAAACAGCTCAGCATCACAGTATACAGCCCCAGCATCACAGGACACAGTATACAGCTCAGCATCACAGGACACAGTATACAGCCCCAGGATCACAGGACACAGTATACAGCTCAGCATCACAGGACACAGTATACAGCTCAGCATCACAGGACACAGTATACAACTCAGCATCTCAGGACACAGTATACAGCCCCAGCATCACAGGACACAGTATACAGCCCCAGAATCACAGGACACAGTATACAGCTCAGCCTCACAGGGCACAGTATACAGCTTAGCATCACAGGACACAGTATACAGCTCAGCATCACAGGACACAGTATACAGCTCAGCATTACAGGAAACAGTATACAGCCCCAGCATCACGGGACACAGTATATAGCTCAGCCTCACAGGACACAGTGTACAGCTCAGTATCACAGGTGGGGGCACTTTTGCAGCCAATAACATAGGTGTGGTAATTTGCAACCAATAACACAGGTGGGGTAAATTGCAGCCAGTATCACAGGTGGGGGCAAATTGTAGCCAGTATCACAGGTGGGAGCACTTTTGCAGCCAATAACACAGGTGGGGTAAATTGCAGCCAATAACACAGGTGGGGTACTTTTGCAGTCAGTAACACAGGTGGGGTACTTTTGCAGCCAGTGACACAGGTGGGGCAAGTTTGCAGCCCGTGACACAGGTGGGGCACTTTTGCAGCCAGTGGCACAGGTGGGGGAACTCTTGCAGCCAATAACACAGGTGGGGTACTTTTGCAGCCAGTGACACAGGTGGGGGCACTTTTGCAGCCAGTGGCACAGGTGGGGGAACTTTTGCAGCCAATAACACAGGTGGGGTAAATTGCAGCCAGTATCACAGGTGGGGGCAAATTGCAGCCAGTATCACAGGTGGGGGCACTTTTGCAGCCAATAATAACCGACGTTTTCACGAGGGTGGACACTATGACCGATGTTAAACGGGGGTGGACACTAT
>BLSH010115851.1:1962437-1992437 GCA_018402905.1 Glandirana rugosa
TTCATCTACTGTCCGGTACCTGAAATTGGCTGTCGTGTTCTGTCTCGTCGCGGTAGATCACCCCCCTCTTCTCTTCTGTGTGTAGAGGGGAGTACATACCTCGGCGAGTTACTACCCGGGGCCCGTCGTGATTCGATTTGGTCGCCCCGGGAAGAACACGACCTACGTCCCCTCCTGTTTTTCCGCCTCCCCTTTTGTAAATGGTCTCTTCCTAGAGGGTCATAGTATCGATGTAAACAACTCAGGTATCAACTTAAAAAATGTTTTTCTTCTCTTTTTAACATTCAGTCTCTCTTGTTTCTGTAATGTTCTAGATTCCCAGTTTCCCATTATTGGGACCCTGGATTTTCCTGGCCGGGGCTCCCCATTCCTGGGAGATCCTACCCTAGACACACCGTTGCATAACCTGGAGATCTACAAAACATAGCTTGAAAATGTAATGAAATTGTGTTTGTTGTGATGAGATTCTTGTAATGTCTTTGTTCTCTCTGACTTACAATTTTTCTCTTCTTTTTGTAAAAAATTCAACTATGGACTCAACAAATGTAGCTATGATACTGGGAGATCCTTCTCTGGTAAATGTTTTCCCCTCCGCCTTTTTGTCCTCCCCTGCATCCAGCACAAGAAGGGCCCCGCTGGTTTAGCTTAGTGCTGCCCGGGGCCCATCATTGAGCGGCTCCATACATGAGGGGAGATGTGTGTCTTCTCTTCTCCCCCCACTAGATGGCGCTGCTCTGTCTTGTGCTGTCGGTTAAAGTCCATGGCCTGTCATCTACTTGCCACGAACGGACGTTCGGAGGTCAGGAGATGACGTCAGCACGCGGTGACGCACTTCCGGAAGTGCGATCGCGCATGCGGCTTATAAGGACGCCGGGAATGGCAGCCGGCGCCATTTCTTCTTTTCCCTGTGTGGTGGTAACCACACAGGTCAATTAATGGACGCAACTCTGAAATAGTGGGCGAATTATGGAGGAGAACTTCCTCTCTTTTGAACCATAGAACCATCTTCAGTTCATCAGCTCATAGAGGGGCTGCGCTAGTTATAATTCCTCCTTTGAGGGGTAAGTCATGGATAACCTCTTGGACTTCTCCAAATGGAGTTTACACTTGCCCCTTTTGGGTAATAATATCTATGTGTTTTGATCCTTATATAGAGATTTTTGGAAGATATTTGTATACCGGTTGTTGGCCCCATGGCCTGCCATTCTGATACAGGGGAAATAGGACTTATGGTGGAGGGGGATCTGCCCAGTTTGTTGATCTCTAAGAAGGTTGAGTCCTGGTTGCTATGTGAGTATTATTCTTTGTACAAACAGAGATGATTTAGATATATATATGTAAGGTACTAGTTTATTGATGTCTATTTTTATAGATGGTGATATCTTTCCCTGAAGAAGGAAGTAATAAAGTCAATCCGAAACGCGTTGGAATGTACCGTGCCTTGGGGTCACCCCAAATCGAAGGGACCACCAGGGCCGGGTGATATCACTTTCTGTTAAAATGCATATCTTTGTACAATCACTGTATCTATGCCGTTTGTGAAAATGTTTCAAAATCTATGAAAATGTGCAATGCTTATTTATGATGTCCATATTGTCCAATAAATTTGTATAATTTTTTAAGAAAAAGTAAAAAGTTTTTTGAATTGCCTCAAAAATCCCACTAATCTATAAGGGGTACTTAAAAATAATTTATCATAGGGATGACGGCAATGCACATCCCAATCTGTGGTGGCACTCTCAGCTATTTAGCCTTTCTAAATACTACCCCAGCCTGCCGCTATACTGCCCTAGCCTGTCCATATACTACCCTAGCCTGTCTATATACTACCCTAGCCTGCCCCTATGGTGCCTTAGCCTGTCTATATACTACCCTAACCTGTCCATATACTACCCTAGCCTTTCCATATACAACCCTAGCCTGTCTGCAAACTACCCTAGCCTGCCCCTATACTACCTTAGCCTGTCTATATACTACCCCAGCCTGTCCATATACTACCCTAGCCTGTCTATATACTACCCCAGCCTGTCTATATACTGCCCTAGCCCGTCTATATATTACCCTAGCCTGTCTATATACTACCCTAGCCTGTCTATATACTACACTGGCCTGCTCCTATACTGCCCAAGCCTGCCCCTATACTACTCTAGCCCACCCCAATACTGGCTTAGCCTTTCTAAATACTACCCCAGCCTGCAGCTATACTGCCCTAGCCTGTCCATATACTACCCTAGCCTGTCTATATACTACCCTAGCCTGTCTATATACTACCCTAGCCAATCTATATACTACCTTAGCCTGCTCCTATACTGCTCAAGCCTGCCCATATACTGCACTAGCCCAACCCCTTGGAATTTAACATAATGATATGTCATATAATTTTGCATATAGACAAGGTGCTGTTGCATGTAAATCTGATTTCTGTAAAATTTAATGTTAGCTTTAATGATCATGATATAAAATACTGTATGTGGGGGTCTTTTGATGGGCGGGATTTTTTTTTTTGGGGGGGGGGGCAGCATTTTATTCTTGGACCCAGGCAGCACAATATCTTGGGCCAGCCCTGGACTAGGCTTAAGTGTTTGGATTCTTGCATACATACGTCCAATCATATCTGTCTCCCTAATATCAGTAAATGACTGAATTCATATTTGGGTCTAGATATCTGATAATATCTAATTATCTATACCTGTTAAAGAAAGCAATAAATAAATCAATCTTGTTTCTAGTCATATTTTACAGAATTAGGACAATAACTTCACATTCACGTAGTTATTCTACGACCATGTAGATATCATTTCACTCCAGTAGGTGGTGCCATTGTACTACGCTGCAATGCTTTACAAACATTTTCTTTTCCTGGCCCACTGGAAATCTTGTTGAAATAGGAATAGGAAGAACTATCTGATCATTTTAAGTTACATAAATTGTTAGGTCTATCCTTGTATCTTTCCCCTCATGTTTGCTATAGCATATGCTGGTGCTTTATAAAAAGATTACAATATTGACAAACATTGATGATTATAAATATTCTTAGGTCTTTTAACTTTCAGCAAGGTTGGCTGGGGGCAGCTGGTCTGTGCCTTCAATAACATGTTTTGTATGCTGGAAGGAAGTATTCTATGGAAAGATATTTGTCAGAGGCGCTTACATTTTTTTCAACTCAAGCAACTATATCTTGCTTTTGTTTTACTTATGTGGGAAAAGAGAAGGAAAGGGAACCTCTGATACAATACTGTGGGGTTTCAAGCCTGCTGTTAGGGATGAAGTTCGGGTTTGCTGCTACAATGGGTTTGCAACAAATCCTGCATGTTTGGTTTGGTTGAACTGGATGGACTTGTGTCTTTTTTCAACCTGACTAACTATGTAACTATGTAACTATGTAACTATGTTCAGCGGCCCTGGCTTGGTTTATTGAAGCTGCTGTAGGGAAAGGATAGGAGAAGATGGCAAACAGCAACAGGGGAGGTTAGGGTCAGTTGGTAAACTGTACTTTTATTTTGGAAATACTATCTCTTTGGGCAAGTGGCCTGTTTTCTGCTTTTTATTTTATATTAATATGTTTTTTGTCTTTAAAGCGGAGCTCCACCCAAAAGGCTCCGCATGTTTGCACCCTTCCACTTTCCCATTTGCCACTTTCTGGGGGGTACCTGGTTTTCACAATTACCCACTCCCATTTCCAGATCAGATCACCTACAAGGATCTTTGGCCCCTCGTCCTTACCCATGCAGCCTTCTGGGACACACACACGTACTGCGCGACTCAAGCACGTGCAGTAGGAAACCAGATGTGAAGTCAGAAGGCTTCACTACCGGTTTCCCTTACCTAAGATGCCACGGCCGATTGAAGAATTGGCTCGGGTGCCAACATCACTGGATCCCTGGACAGGTGAGTATCCTTATATTAAAAGTCAGCAGCTACAGTATTTGTCCAGACTGGAGCTCCCCTTTAATCTATTATAGGCATGCGCAAGGGTTGTGCAGAATGTGTGAGGGTACACCCTAATCCCAGGGTCGGCAAACCATCAATCACCATTTACCTGTCGATCATGGGCAGGCGAATAGACCATAATCCTTCCTTGCCAACTTCCAGAACCTAGACAGGTGGGGAGGCGTTTACAGGATCTGATCTGTGTTTTCCTCCTGCGGCCACTGAAAGTCTACTTCTCCTCCTCTGCCTCCAGCATTCAGTGGCTGCAAGAGAAAAATACAGTGGATCAGTACCAGTATATGCCACCCCCACTGCCCCTACTGTCCCTGTTCCTCTTCTTTTTTTTCAATACCAATCACTCATCATGTTCATTCATAATGGAATCATAGAAAACTGTGTTTAGTATGCTTCAGTTTGCAAATGAACAGGAAGACACTCAGCACAGAGCACTTCCCATTCATTCACTGTCCAGCGCCAGGCTGCAGAGAAAGTGACTGTGGAAGCTCAGTCCCTTTTATTTTCTCAAAAGTGAGACATCAGGGATCTGTTTGGAGTGCACACCCAAATGCAATAGGCTGCGCACACCTATGTTATCACTGTTACCATTTTAAAAGAGATTGGCTGTGTGACTGATCCCTGTGAAGTGGATGTGAGTCCAGTGGGAAGATCCGCTGTGGACATGGACTTGCAACTGTGTAATGCCCAGAGAAGTGGGGAGGCATGGGTTAAAGATCCCCTTCCAGCAAGGCAAAGGATTGAAAAGAACAGGGGGTTATTGTGTGTACCAGAGATAATCCAACAGGGTGCTGTAAAAAAATGTGCTATGGGTTACCAAGAAGGTATATGTGCCATTTTCCCTAGTGTCAGCAATGGGTGCTACAGAGATATCTCTAGAAACCTTCCAGGAGCCCGCAGCGATGGTGCTCAAGGTTTCCCAGGAGAGCTGTGGAGCTGCTCCCTAGTGGGAAAGATGGTCCTTTCAAAGAGTAAAAATTGTCACTTCATTCCTATCACCATACAGCAGTGTGCTGTGTTGTGCTGCTGTTCGGTGACATGAAGTGCCTTCCTGTGTGCTGCAATAAAATGCAGCCTGCCTGCATTTTATCACAGCTCACTGCACCACACCTCTGGGCTGCATTGTCAATGTGCCTTAGCAGCGACTGGCATTCTTTCAGCGTGGAAAATGTCAGTCACCACACTAGTGTGAATGAGGTCTTAAGAAAGTGAATGTTTACTTTGCAAAGCATTTTTCCCTTTGTAAAGTGAGTGTTAGCAAAAAAGATCTGGTATTACTTTGAATATCCAATCACGTGTGAGCAAAAATCCTGTAGCTTTGAATATATATATATATATATATATATATATATATATATTCTTCAAACATAAGTGTATACCACATGGTTCACCTTGCTTACTAACATTCATGTTGCTTAAAGCTGGCCAAGCACCAGTAGAATTTCATTAGAAATCTTTTCCAGGAAGTTTGTTCAATTTTTCAATGGTTAGTGGACTCAATTCAACATTTGTTTTTGACCATAGTGACCAGAAAATTTGAAGAAGCAGGATGGAAAATTCTTCTCAAACAAACAAAATTCTAGCCGCCAGTGTGGTTTTCATTCTGGAAAAAAATGTACATATTGTAATACACACAGGCACATGCAAAAAACAGTTTATTAAGACTGGGATTCCATTCAAGCAGCAGGTTTTGATTATATTTGAAAGACTTTCAAACAAAATTAGTTGTCTTGATGGCAAGAACAAATGCTCCGATGAGTGGTTTTTCAAGAATTTGAAGGGGTTAAAGCAAGCCATGTGAAGGAGATACACATGTAGTGCCCCCATAGAGTAGGTGTGTTTTACTAGCAGGGTTTTGCTAGGTGAAGTAAAATTTAGTCAGGCCTGAGTGTAAGAGCAGGCCTGAATGTTTTGATCGGGGCTGGGAGGAGAGGCTCAGAGAGGATTGTGTCGACTTAACAGATTAGGTCACCAGAACCTCCCACTTCTTTCTAGAAACCTGGAGAAGGTTTTTGGTCAGAGAGCTGGGGGATGGGTGGAGCCATCTGGAGTGTTCTAAGGAGCCCTGACCAATCCCCAAGAAGGATTGGCAGGGGGCAGGCCTCCTTAAATACTCTGAGTCAGCCCAATCTGGGAGGAGTAATGTCACGTGGAAGTCTGGCGATGTAGTAGAGGTGCTGTGGAGCAGGCCCCTACCCGGGAGGTTGCCCCAGTCTGGGGAGGGTGACCTTGGGGCCTGGGGGTTCGGGTGCAGCCAGGAAGGAGAGTGATTCCTAGAGCTGCACAGGAGAAACAGGAGAACAGCAGAGGTGCTACAGGAGGAGAGAGACTTTAAAGTGATCCACCGGTGCAGTGAGTGACAGTCCCTGGGACTGGAGGAGAAAGTGCTGGAGCAGGCTGGGAGAGGAATAGTGGACAGTCTGTGGGAGCCTTTGGAGTCAGTCAAGGGAAAGGAGAGTCACTACCAGAGAGCAGGTGGGATTTGGAAGAGGATGGGCTGGGAGTTGTCGTCTGTTAAAGGCCCGGGTAGCACTCAAGTACTTTGCTACACATTCAGGGGCCCGTGATCCCGTGATCCCTGACCTGTAATGGGTGTTCCTGAGGTCCTGCGGATGCAGAATAGGCCTCACCATGTGCTATCCGCGGTGAAGAGAAAGGTGTAGAGAAGCCTGATAAATTTCCCTTCAGGCTGGAAACTAAGTTCTGAGCTGGAGAAAAGCAAAGAAGTGTAAAGTTGCGAGTTCTGTGTAGAGAGAGAACTGTAAGGGAAACGGTCAGCAAGTGAAGTGCTGGAGAGTTGTGAGGAGTAACAGTCTGCAGAGGGATGGTCTGCAGTGAAAGTGTGCATATACAGGAGTGTATATGGAGTTTGTGTATTATAATTCTTTGGGCATCCCACAGTCATCCCTTATCCCCATTCAAGTTATTTACCCTAAATAAAACAACAAAAACAAGAGCCGGCCTGTTCAGTGTCTCTGGATGTGTGAAATATGGTGTGATTGAGGGCAGCTATAAGGTGAACCACAACTACCAGCCACTCTCAAGGAAGCACATGGCTGCACACATATCCAACTGTCCAAGTGCAGATCACTCTTCAGAGACTGAAGCGAGTGTGAACGAGCCCTAACTTACAATGATTTGTCACCTTTATGCAAGCCTCACTTTTGCAAGCAGCCCAGGAGTCATCACAATGGCCAACATACTGTATGCCTACATGTGACCAGCATTAGGCTGCATTCACACCTGAGCGTCACGTTTTCAGGCAGAAATACACACGTTTTTTACCGCGATTTTTGCCGCTTTTTTTACCGCGATTTTGTACAAGTCAAAAAGTAACCAATGTAAAAAAAATACAAAAACGTCCAAATCAAGCTACAAAAATACTTCCAGAACTTGTTTGAGCTTCAGGCGTTTTCAGGCTTTTGGCTTCAGGCGTTTTGGAGTGGAGATGTGAACCATCTCCATAGAGAATCATTGATTTTTTTCCCCTCCAGCGTTTTGTAGCTTCAGGCTTCAGGCTACAAAACGCTCAGGTGTGAATGGGGCCTTACTGGCAGGTATTATCTACATAGAAAGCATTCATTTCAGCAATTAATAATAATTAAATAATAACAATAAATGGTAAGGAATGTTTACTTCTAAACTAAACGTGCAATTACAAAAAACAACAAACAAGCCTTTGTGTGTGTAGTACACACTCTATTGGGTCCCCGTGTCCATACACATATCAGGGGAGCTGTGTGTGGACCCTGCTCAGCATGTCATGGCTGTCAGTTGTGGGGAGGCACAAGAAGAACTCTCTAAGATCTTAAATCCGGACAAACATATACAAAACGTGAGCCTTTCATTTAGGAGATCAGCTCATTTGCAAACTGTAGACAAGTTTTCTATAGAAGAGAGTTCTTCTTTAATGTACATGTTAAACTGTAAATTGTGTTAAAGTCTGCTGCTCTTTAGTATTAAAGCATTAATAATAACTATGACATATAATGCATGTTGCACCCTACCTGATTAAATGATAGGTATATGTACAGTTATTGTACAAGCCATATAATAGATCTTTACATACCTGCGGACTGTGGATGTCTTCCCTGTCACCTGTTGTGCAGCAGCAATAGACTGGATCAGCAGCTGAGCAGAACAGTGGGTGGGGCCAAGGATACCTGTGTTTATTTACCTGTGACAGGTGAGACTGCCACTCTCTGGGGTATAACTGCATTTACTGCCAGATGTCTCCACCACTCATCTTTTGTGATGCAGACAGACGTATTCCCACTAAAAACACCCATGAGACCCATGCTTTCGGTTCAGTTGAACCTGGCTTTGTTGTTTTTTTATATCTTGAACTCTATGCAGATATAAAATACACAGATGATCACAATTCTGCAAATCCATAAAAAAAGCACCACAAGACCCTGCCTTTGCTCTAATCCTCCCTTTATACATTTTCTAAAAAAAAATCATTTCTGAATATTTCTTATGTGTTTCTAATCATCACCCCAAATTTTCAGCACCAATGCTCATTCCTCTCTCTATGCAGCAGGTGGGTATGAACTCTTACCCAGCCAACAACTCCTCGATGGCACCTGGGAGCTATGGGCATTGTTGGGATGAGGTCACAGCTCTTCGTTATTCAGAAGCTTGTTAGGCCTGCACAATACACCGACTAGTCAAAGAAAAAAAACCCCAATATTCATAAAGCTACTTATAAGAAAGGTTATATAGAGAGAATCAGGACAAGGGGGAGCAATTACAGATGTGTTTTTGTGATGCCTACTTTAATAAATAATTGAATGTATTATTTTAGGTGCAAGCTGTGTATTATTTATTTCAGGTACTTCTATAGCACCATCAATTTACACAGCGCTTATACATTGGACATTCACATCAATCCCTGCTCTCAAAGAGCTAACAATCTAAGGTCCCTGAACTTGCATTCATACATACACATACTAGGGCCATTTTAGACAGGATCTAATTAACCTACCAGCATGTCTTTAGAGTGTGGGAGGAAACCCATGCAGGCACAGGAAGAACATGCAAACTCCAGGCAGGTAGTGTCATGGTTGGGATTTGAACCAGCAACCCCTTTGCTGCTAGGCAAAAGTGCTATCCACTACACCACTGTGCTGCCTGAATTTGACCTGGTATCAGCCTATTCCAGTCCTTGTACAGACCTTGTACTTGTGAGAGGAAGAAGCACAAGGAGCCATCAGATCATGTGCTGACAAGATACATGCTGATAGGAAAATAAAGCAGAGTGACAGAGAGAAGAGCCAATCACTGTGCTGCTTCTGCTTCCATTATCCAGTCACAGGCTAAGGAGGATCCAGGACTGTCAGAGTTAAAAGGAAGTGGGTTGAATGAGTATGGCCATTAGGCTAAGAAACTAGTGGCAGAAAAAAGTACCGCAAGGGAAATCCCTGGATTGAATGTGAATGTTGCAGCCAAAGTTGTTGTTTTTTTAATCTTTAATAGGCTATTCATTTTTTTGTGTTATTTTTAGCTGGAGTTCTGCTTTCACTGCATGCCTAAAATTCCTATTTGCCCCTTTGTGGTAGTAGGCAATATAGTAAAATCGTCAAATTTGTGAACAGATTTCAATTTTCCTGGTTGATTTAAATGATCTTTGCACTCATGGAGACTCAGAGGCGTTTATTTACTAAAACCGGAGAATGTGAAATCTGGTGCAGCTCTACATAGAAACCAATGAGCTTTGAGGTTTTAGCTTTTTTTTAGCGTTTTTTTTTTTGTTTGTTTGTTCAATCAAATCCATGGGATCAAAAACATTAAAAAACGCTGGTGAGTCGAGTTTTTGAGCGTTTATTGGTGTTTATTGGCGTTTTTGACATTAGGGTGTTTTTACAGCTGAAAAACTCCTCTCAGAACCCACTAGTTTTGGGTTTTTTTTAAGCCAAAACACGCCCCTGCTAAAGACAGTTGATAGCAGCCTATGTGTGTATGAACGCATGGGATAACATGATGGGGAGTTTATTTACTGTAGAACAAAACATCTAAAAAACATCTAAAGCCAAAAACAGCAGCTGTAAAAACGTCCAGTGTGTATGAGGCCTAATAGCAGGAGATTTTGACCGGTTCTCTATGGAGCTGGTTCACACATCTCCGGAGTGGCTCCGGTGCGAATTTGCACAGGAGCCCTGTCCGCCTTTTTAACCCATTTCAGGTCCAAATTCAGCCAAAAATTTGGGCTGAAATCGGACCTGAAATGGTGAATGGGGATGCACCGGACCCCTGCTGTGAGCCACATGCACAGATAGTGTGAACCCAGACTAAAGCTTCATTGAACAAGCTGAAGTTAAAAGCTGATTGGCTACCATGCACAGCTAATAATAGATAAAGCCACTGTGCTTAAGGACACAATATAGTGTAATGTAATTCTCAAAATCCAGCAGCTATGCACAAACTTTTTGGATAAATAGTACAATGAAAATATATGTGGTGCAGCGCTCAGACAGTCCCAAAAATGTCCATCATCTTTAAAGTTCATTTATTCAAGACCCGCCACCAGGGTATTCCTTATGAGAATAAGAATCCAGACAGATATATAAGGCTTCAAAAAAGGTTTCAGAGACCATCACCGTCACCCAAACACACTGGTCCTTATCGACTGGACCAGACCCCCATTACAGAGGTCAGATCAGCATGATGTCACTGGTCAGGTTCCCCGATGGTCACCGATTCCCCTCTCGTCACACACTCCCCTCGTCTGCTTCCTCAGACTCAGATAGCCCCGGTGGTCTAAATGAAAATGCTCCAGACCGCGATTACCAACTCTGTCGCTGCTCTGGGTCGCCACTCTCAGCGTCCTACACTCCTCCAGCTCATCCCCAGTTATCAGCCGGTATGAAATGAAACCCGATATAGTGTAGTATCAAATGAAATACCATTTATTAAGACAAAGATTGCACTCACATGTCAAAACGAACACAGATCACAGTGAATCAATTCAGGGAATGTTTCCAACCACCAACATGGCCGCCACGTACCGCTGCGTGATGACGCCACACGTCTAACTGCTCCCAACGCGCTTCGTCATAGGCTAACTTTTTCAAGGGCGTGGTCAGCGGCAGGCCGCCAAATATACATATACCAGAGGGCGAGCGGCTATTGGTTGAAATCGATTGATGTGAACCAGAAGTCCAACAGCCTCCAGGTCACATCACCAGGCCCTATGCGTTCCAAAGGCCGGAAGTAAACTGATGTAAAGCGGAAGTCAAACAGCATCCAGGTCCCATCACCAGGCCCTATGCATTCCAAAAAAAACGGAACACAAAGCTCAGTGATCTATTTATGGCACAAATTCGGGTAAATGAGCCCCTGTGCTCACGGTCTCATCCCATTCTTGCTATAAAGTTCTGATAGGCGGGACCCAATACAGTCACTCAAACTTACTTTCTATCAGACTTTTAAGCTTATTTTAATACAGAATCATAGCTATAAACAAGGAGTATAAACTCCTTATATTGGCGCATCAGGTCACGCCGCCACCCGGTGGTTGAAAACAGTCATTACATAATACCAAAAAAACACTAAAAACATTATAATAAAATGGTTATTAACAAATCCCATCTAAAGGAAAAATGACTAGCCATACGGCCGTATTAAAATAAGGGGGACACCCCAACCGGTCATAGCTGCTTTAAACAGCCACCCCATGCGTGCATGAAGAAAAACAACCCTGTCCATCCCTCCATTCTAATAAAAATACTTTAAAAACCCTACAAAAGAAAAAAATAGAGAAAAAAGAAAGGAAAAGGAGAAGGAATAATTATGGAATCACCTATAATTAAATCAAATGGGCATCCAGCGGCCAAAATCCGGTCATTCCTCAGAACCCCCCAATTTTTCTTAAAAATCCTTCTCAACTCCTGGTGTTGCTCTGAATATGTAGTCAAAAAAGCAAACTCAAAAGATGAGGTGTCCCGTTTGGCTCTGGGTTGCAACATGGATTCTCTGTCCTTCAAATCGGCCTCCTCAAAGGCCGACTTCAAGAGCTCAGGAGGATACCCTTTCTCAAGGAACCTTTGCTCCAGGGTCACTGCCTCCCTCTTGGAACAGTTCCTTTTAAGTCTATAAAACTGACTTTTCGGTACTGATCTCAGAGGGATGGTGGCAACTTGTGGTGTCAATGAAGGCATTCCGGTCAGTCTCCTTAAAATGGGTGGAGGTGATTAGCTTGTCACCATCCACCCTAATTTTAAGGTCTAAAAAATGTATTTCCGTTCTACTCATTTCAAATTGCAAAGAAATGCCCTTACTGTTCCAATTCAGTTCCTCAAAGAGGGAAACCAGACAATCCTCTCCCCTGCCATAGGAGGAATACATCGTCTATATATCATCTCCAAAGAAGGAGCTGTGGCCTAGACTGGCCGTAGACGACGTCCTCCTCCCATTTGGCCATTAAAAGATTGGCCCCCATGGCCACACCCCTCTGTTGCAGGTAGAAGGACCCTCCATATGAGAAGTAGTTATGGCTCATACTGAAATCCAACAGAGATAAAATAAAATCCCTCTGGGGCTCAGGGACTGTGGCATCCCTGCACAGAAAACGGTCTACAGCCTCGCGACCGTCTTGATGGGATATAATAGTGTACAAAGATGCCACGTCCGCTGTAGCCAATAGATAGTCTTCCTTTCATTTCACATTAGCTAATAAGTTAATAACCTGAGTGGAATCCTTAAGGAAGGCTGGAGTCTCAGACACCAGTGGCTGTAGAAAAAAATCAATAAATTTCCCCACCCTGGAGGTGATGGAATGGATGCCACTGATGATTGGCCTACCAGGGGAGTTAACCAGAGACTTATGTATTTTCGGAAGAAAATACATTATAGGAACCCTTGGGGCCACAGGAATCAAGAAAGATTTCTCCTTCTTGGTAATAAGATGTGTCTCAAAACCCCTCTTAACTAGTGACACCAACTCCTTTCGAAACTTGGTGGTAGGATTAGAAGACAGGGTGGTGTATGTGTCTCGGTCTGACAATAGGCGGGACATCTCTGACTCATAGCCAGCACGGTCAAGTACTACAGTGCCCCCACCCTTGTCAGCCGGGCGCACCACAATGTCATCCCTTGTCCTCAAGGATCTCAGGCCTTTATTAAACCTAAAGTTTTGCTTCCTTTTTTTAAGGAGATTCTATCAAGATCTTTTAGCATAAGGTTCCTAAACACTGAACACTGAGATAGATTCTGCTAATTGACCTGGGGGGTTGAAGAGGGAAGCATTAGAAAGGTGGGAGTTTTTGTACTTTTATGGCACAATCTGGGTAGTACGAACAGGATTGGTTAGTAGAAATCTCTTAACATTGACCTTCCTTACGTACTTGTGGATGTCTATAAATGTCTCGAATCTATCCAGAGTTCTGGATGGGGCATACTTCAATCCTTTACTCAGCACCAATTTCTCCTCTCCTGAAAGAGGTGCAGAGCTAAGATTGAATATGCCCCCATTCCTTACACCCGCCTTCTTTTTCGAGCGGGTGTAAAAAGAAGGGGGCATATTCAATCTTAGCTCTGCTTCTCTTTCCCCTGGTGGCAGGTCTTGAATAAATGAACTTTAAAGATGATGGACATTTTTGGGACTGTCTGAGCGCTGCACCACATATATTTTCATAGTCATTGAAGCCTTATATATCTGTCTGGATTCTTAGTCTCATAAGGAATACCATGCACAGCTGCACCAGATTTTGCACTCTCCAGTTTTAGTAAATCAATCTCATTGTGTGCAGCCAAACTAGCTGCTAAAAACATCCTAATCTGACCGTAATTGCCAGTCATGTACACTACAGTACAAGGAAGATCACAGCAACCACAAGAGAGAAGCTGTGGAAGCAAGGTAGTTTTATTTTACAAGGCTGCCGTTTGATTCGATAAAGATAAAGAAGAAAACACCCAAGCATTCTGTATACCGTATATAATTTAGTGTAAAAAAAAAAGTGTACTCAGGGCTTTTTCACATGGAACGTGGCAGTATGGAGTATCATTCCCTTCGGCACTGGTCTCTAAACTCTGCAGCTCCTAAACTCTGACAAAAGCCTATGTGTACATGGATACATAGGCTTTTATTGAGTTGAGTTCAGGGGCTTTGGCAAAAAAAGCCAAAAGCTCCTAAACTCATGTTTAGAAGCAGCAGTGTACACTAGGCCTTAGTCTTCTGGGTTTACGAGTGACATACCTTCTCCCAGGGCCTCACACAGATCCCTCCTCACCCTGCACAATGCCTATGACATCAGAGGAAGGGCTGAGTGGGTGGGGGGATTCCAACTGGTGCACTAGACTGGTGGCAGCAGCTCCTCCTGAAGCCCTCACCCCAATTTTGCACTCTACTCTGCTGCTGTGAGTTCCGCAGCAGGACCTTTCTGTGTCAGTCTGTAGGATAGGGGGAATTTGGGAGTGGGGCAAGATCTCTGTATTGGGGGAAGGGTTGGTGGGAAAACTGTGCTCTGGGGGTCGGAGGAAAGCTCTGTACTGGGGTTGAAGGAAAGCTCTGTATTGGGGGGATTGAGGGGAATTTGAGGGAGAGTGCTGCACTGCAGTGGTTTGAGGGAAGGCAATTTTTGGTTGTAAACTGGCCTATTTGATATGCATTCTTGAGCCCTGCACCCTGTGCGATACACATTCCTGATACCTTAACCATGTGTGTTATGAACCCCTGAGCCCTGCACCCAGTGTAATATGCACTCCTGGACCCTGCACTCTGTGTGTTATGAATCCCTGAGCCCTGCACCCAGTGTAATATGCACTCCTGGACCCTGCACTCTGTGTGTTGTCCAATACTCAGCCCCACACCCTGTGTGTTTCACACTCTTGAGCCCTGTACCCTGTGGGATATGCACTCCTGAGCCCTGCATCCTGTGTGATGTGCACCCCTGCGCCCTGCGCCATGTGTGATATGCACTCCTGAGCTCTGCACCTTGTGTGATATGCACTCCTGAGCCCTGCATCCTGTGTGATATGCACCCCTGAGCCCTGTGCCCTGTGTGATATGCACTCCTGAGCTCTGTACCCTGTGTGATATGCACCCCTGAGTCCTGTAACTTGTGTGATTTGCACTCCTGAGCCCTGCACCCTGTGCATTAGGTGCTCCTGAGCCTTGCACTCTGGTCATTATGCTCTGATGAACCCTTCACTCTGCGTTGTCCTAAGCCCAGCACTTTGTGCATTAAGTGCTTCTTGTGTGTTTTGCACATGGAACAATTACCGGTGGTTATGGATAGATGATCGCCCTTTGGACAATCATCTGTGCCTAACCACAGGTAATCACATGCGAACATTTATGGACAGCTGTGGCCACTGTCAGTTCGTCATTGCTATCTACATCTACCTGTGAATCCAGGTGCAGGAACTTGCTAATATGAAAATTGCTGTTGTTAAAGAGTGTTTGGTGGTTTTTAAAGGTGCAACAAGCTTTAAATGTCTACAGAAGCTCCTTTTAACCAGGGCTTTTTTTCAGCGGGAACGCTGAAGGGAGGGATCCCCTCCAGCACTGAATAAGGTGAGGGATGCTGGAGGGTCTATTGATGTTGGCTGTCGGGAGATATATAGTTGCTGGATGGGGATCTATTATTGCTGGGGGTGGATCTTATGTTGCTAAAGGCTCAATCATTGCTGGGAGGGATCTACTGCTGAGGGAGTGGTCTATCGAAGCTGGCTACTGGAGGGTCTATTGATGCTAGCTGTTGGGAGTCCATTGTTGCTGGGTTGGATCTATTGTTGCTAGCTACAGGGGATCTATTTTACTGCTTTTCTTGTTATCATTAACAAATTCCATATACATTACTTAGCACCACAAAATGATACTTGGTTTTGTATTCTCTATAATGGGTGGTACTGGTTGGTGGGTTGAGGGTGGAACCAAGGAACGGTGCTCGGAGGTGGTAGGGGGCAAATCCAAGGGGTGACTTGGAAGGGAGGAGTTCCTGTACCTATTCTCTGAGAAAAAAAAGCCCTGCTTTAACTATTGTGGACCTGCTCTTGTGCACGAGCCTTGGATCACTCCCCCTCTCCTCCGCGGCGCCATCATTGGTACTGTGGGCACCCGACCGTGACAGGAAGCGGCTTCATGGCCGGACGCGCACTGCGCATGCTCAAGCGGCGTTTCCTGATTGGTCCCGAAGTCTTCTAGGACCTGTCCTGTGTCCCAGAAGACTTCGGGGGGGAAGGAGACCTTCCACTTTCGATCGCCTAAGGAGACCGGAACAGAAGTACCTGTAAAAATTGGGTATCCGCACGCCCCCCTATTCCCCAAAAGCTCAGTTCACCATCAGGAGCTGGGAAGGAGGTCTTAAAGTGGAAGCTCCACTTTTGAGTGGAACTCCGCTTTAAGAAAAGTGCATTTTAGAAGTATATATGCTAAAAAAATAGAAGTGTCAAAAGAGAAATATATATTTATATTTGTTTTTTAGAGAAAAAACAGACAATGAAAATGTAAAATAAATGTAAAGTGAGAGTATACAGACAATAATCAAATACAAAAAGGGAAACAAAACAATAAATGCTAATGTTAACTAAACTTACCCAAACACACCATCTAGGTAAATTAATTTAAAAAAAAAAAAAGTACTTTTTTTGCCTAAGTAGCGTAATAAAAGAATTGATATTCTCTGCTTCAAGTAATTTTTTTTTGCAGGGCGACAGCAGAAATTCAGATGCCAAGACCATGGTATTTATCAGTAGATCTCATCTCTAATCCCCATTGTAAAAACTCCATCCCCTACACTTGTTATTAAAGGGAGCCTGTGCTGTGCATGAAGACTGCTACTCCTGGCCTTTCCTTACAAAAAAATACTTGTTCTCTGGCTGTCATTCTGATTCAGTGGCTTCAGTTCTTCTGAGCACAGACCTGGAACTAATATGTCATCCTGGAGTTCTGGCCTCACTCTGAATTGTGTTAATTGCATTCTGATTGTGGGTCAGTGTCTCAGAAGCTAATGAAGCTGGAGACAACCAGATGACAAGCAATGACAGACTCTTTCTTTCAGTACAGAATTCCTTTGACATGGGTTTATAATGAGTAGTTACAGCAAAACTAAATAACTGGCGTTTATTACCAACCTTGTAATTAATTTTCTGCTGACTTTTCGTTAGTTTGTTTCAGCTTAGTTTCACTGATATTCCTCCTATGTGTGACAACGCAGCAAAGTGGCAAATTGTCAGCAGCAACCTACACAATGTAACACAATAAAAGTGTGAGAGTTCTAAACATAGAAAGAAATGGACCTATGATCTGAAGCTGCAGTTTTGACCTGAAAAAGGCTGGGGTGTGAATTCTGTAGCTTGTTATTGGCACAGGTGTTTTCCCAATTCCTAATTATTTCTTTCCTGTGCTGCATAGTGCCTTGCAGCAGTATAATGATGCTTTATATTGCAAGCCTATCTAAGGAATTGGATGGTATCCGGTTGCTGCCATGTAAATCCTGTATAATAATACTAATAATCATTACATACAAGCTCTATTTTTTGTGTGAAAATAGTACAATTTACTAACATGTAATTTTCTAGAACTTACAAGACTTGAGATACACTATATTGCCAAAAGTATTGGGACACCTGCCTTTATATGCACATGAACTCTTTACGTCTAGAGGAAAAAAGATTTCATCTCCAAATACGGAAAGGTTTCTTCACAGTAAGAGCTGTGAAAATGTGGAATAGACTCCCCCCAGAAGTAGCTTTGGCCAGCATGGTAGATTGCTTTAAAAAAGGCCTGGATTCTTTCCTTAATGTAAATAATATAACTGGGTACTAACATTTTTAGGTAAAGTTGATCCAGGGTGAATCCGATTGCCACTTGGGAGATCAGGAAGGAATTTTTTCCCCCGCTAGAGCAAATTGGATCCATGCTTTGCTGGGGTTTTTTTGCCTTCCTCTGGATCAACTGTGGGTGAAGGATTGTATATGGGATTGTATGGTTATATATCATTTTTCTATTTTTTTTTTTGGTTGAACTAGATGGACTTATGCCTTTTTTCAACCTGTCTATGTAACTATGAACTTTAATGACATCCCAGTCTTAGTCCAAGTCCCTAGGGTTCAATATTGAGTTGGCCCACCCTTTGCAGCTATAACAGCTTCAACTCTTCTGCGAAGGCTGTCCACAAGGTTTAGGAGTGTGTCTATGGAAATGTTTGACCATTCTTCCAGAAGTACATTTGTGAGGCCAGGCACTGATGCAGACAAGAAGGTCTGGCTCGCAGTCTCCACTCTAATTCATCCCAAAGGTGTTTGGTTTGAGGTCGGGACTCTGTGCAGGCCAGTCAAGTTCCTCCACTCCAAACTCGCTCAGCCACACTATTTTGACAAACGTATTGGGCCATCCCTCCAAATCATTTGGTGGAGGGGGGGATTATGGTGTGGGGTTGTTTTTCAGGGGTTGGACTTGGCCCCTTTGTTCCAGTGAAGGGAACTCTTAAGGTGTCAGCATACCAAGACATTTTGGACAATTTCATGCTCCAAACTCTGTGGGAACAGTTTGGGGTTGGCCCCTTCCTGTTCCAACATGACTATGCACTAGTGCACAAAGCAAGGTCCATAAAGACATGGATGAGTGAGTTTGGGGTGGAGGAACTTGACTGGCCTGCACAGAGTCCTGACCTCAACCCGATAGAACATCATTGAGATGAATTAGAGTGGAGACTGCAAGCCAGGCCTTCTTGTCCAACATCAGTGCCTGACTTCACAAAGGCGCTTCTGGAAGAACGGCCAAACATTCCCATAGACACTCCTAAACCTTGTGGGCAGTCTTCCCAAAAGAGTTGAAGCTGTTATAGCTGCAAAGGGTGGGCCAACTCAATATTGAACCCTAGGGACTAAGACTGGGATGCCATTAAAGTTCATGCACAGGTAAAGGTAGGCGTCCCAATACTTTTGACAATATAGTGTATTTAGCCTTGTATTTTAAGGAAAACGTCACCCACCACAACAAAAATACAGTAAGGCACCATGCACACCTGGGCGTTGTAAATCGCGGGCAGAATCGCCACAATCCTGCCCGCGATTTGAAAAGGCTCTGCTAAAATGACAAATTGCAAATTTCAGATGCCATTTATTTTAATGGCACCGAAAAATGCGGTGCGGCTCTGTCATGGTTGTTGCATGATAAATTGTGCTGCAATCACGGCAAACCGCACCGTGTGAAGCTTGTTGCCTGAAAGAAGCTCCTGATCCTGTCCATTTGGGGGTGGTAAGAGCACCTGGTTGAGGCATGTTTGCAAAGGCAGTAAAAAGGGGTGTATATATGCTGTGGCCACAGTACTTTGCATACCCCTTTGTTGCATTTGGTGGGCAGGACCTAAAACTGCAATTTTGTGAAAGGTGGGAGAAAGGAGCAATAGTACATTAACCAGTAAAAGAGAGTGAAAGGTACATTTTAAATTTGCTAAGAAGCCTAATAAAGGTTATTGTATTTAGGTATGTACATACTAGTGCAGTATTTTATACATCTTATTACATATTAAAGCCCCTTGCACATGGGGTGTCTAGTTGCTGTGCATCCTGCGCAAATCTTTAGTGCGACTGGGATGCACATGTGCAGCATCCACCCCCGCTGCCGGCAGTCTGTCAAATTCTATGACCGGCTAAAATACATTGCGGCTGCTGAATGCTGCACTGAGTGTTTCTTATGTTTAGGGCCCAATGTGTCCAGGGGCAAATACCCTTGTTGGCTTGTAAAGACAGGTTGCAACAGTATCATACCTCTGTATAATGTTCATTTCTGTGCATCCAGGGTCTGATTACAAAGTTACATAGTTGGTAAGGTTGAAAAAAGACACCAGTCCATCCAGTTCAACCTGTGAGGATGTTGGAGTGCGTATTTATTTATGTTTTTACCATATACCTGTATATTGTGTTTGCAAAGGTGCCCATCTAAGTCTTTTGAAATGATCAACTCTTCCCACTGTCACCACCAATTGTGGAAGGGGGTTCCACATCCTTGCCGCTCTGACAGTAAAAAAAAAAAAAACCCTATGCAGTTTAAGGTTAAACCACTTTTCGTCAAATTTCAATGAGTGGCCACGTGTTTTCTTGAGAGGCCTGAGGCTGAATAGTTTCCTCCCTAAGTTAGAATCATATATTCTCATAAGCATTTCTTCTCTAGGGAATAGTTTGTTTAACCACTTCAATACCATGCACTTAGAACACTTTACTACCAGACAAATTTTCAATTTTCAGTGCTGTTGCGCTTTGAATGACATTTGCGCGGTCGTGCGACGTTGTACCCAAACAGATTTTTTATCATTTTGTTCCCACAAATAGAGCTTTCTTTTGGTGGTATTTGATCACCCCTGGGGTTTTTATTTTTTGCGCTACAAATAGAAAAAGACCGAAAATTTTGAAAAAAAAAAATTCTCTATTTTTGTCACAAAACTTTGTAAATAAGTAAATTTTCTCCATCACTGGTGGGCACTGATGAGGCTACACTGTCAGGCACTGATGTGGCAGTACTGATTGGCACTGATGAGGCGGCACTGATGAGGTGGCACTGATGATGAGGCACTTATATGCAGCAATGATGAACACTGTTACGCGGCACTGACGGGTACTGATAGGTGACACTGATATACAGCACTGACGGGCACTGATATGCAGCACTGACGGACACTGCTAAGCGGCACTGATGGGCACTCATAGACAGCACTGATTGGCACTCATAGGCGGCACTGGGCACTGATAGGTGGCACTGATGGGCACTGATAGGTGGGCACTGGTAGGTGGCAAAGGTGGGCACTGATATGTGGCACTGGTATGCATTGATAGGGGCACTGGTAAGCACTGATAGGGGCACTGTGGGCATATATACTGATAGGGGCTCATTCCCTGGCAGTCTAGGGTGGCATCTGAAGGTGGCACTGAGTGCCATCCACATTGGGCACTATGTCTCTTACCTGGTGGTCTAGGGGGGTCTCCCTGGTGGTCCAGATTGGCTCCCTGGTCGGCTCCCTGGTGGTCCTGGGTGGGCACATCCCTGGTGGTCCCTGGGCAGGCTCCCCGGTGGTCTAGGGTGGCGATCCGAGGGAGGGCTGTGCTGATAAATCATCAGCACAAACCCCCCCTGTCAGGAGAGCAGCCGATCGGCTCTCCACTCCTCAGGTCTGCAGACCTGAGTACAGGAAAGCCGATAAACGGCTTTCCTGTGTTACACTGTGACCAGCCGTCACGGCTGGTCACATGGTAAAGTGCTTCAGATCAAAGCGCTTTACCGAGATCGGTATTGCGGGGGGTCAGACTGACCTCCCACACCACCGATCGCCGCGATGAGGGCCCCCCCCCTCCGGGTGCACAGCGGCTTGTTATCCTGAGGACGTCATATGACGTCCAGTCAGGATAACTAAGCCACTTCCCGGCCGTCATTTTGCATACGGCGGTCGGGAAGTGGTTAATAGTAGTAGTTTAAAAGAATGTTTAAAGTGTTACTAAACCCACAACAGTAAAATCTGTCTATATATGCAGAATAGCATGCTTGCTATACTCACTATGCAACTTAAGGGGTTAATCCTCTGTATTGTGTAAAAAGGCTGTTTGATCTTGTATGGCCAGATACCTCCTTCTTGCCCTGTCTACTATATTAGACTATACTATACTACATGCAGGCAGGGTGGAAAGGTTGCACATGCTCTGTTCGATCGTCCTGTTTTACATGGAAACAGACTACAGTGCATTTCTAGAGGCAGTGATTGTTTATCTGTGAACTGAGCATTGGCAAAGCACCTGCTCTGGCCGGATTGTGGGTGAAGGGTCACTGGTGCAAAGGAAGTTTCATCATCAGAGAGTGAAATCTTCTCTTATATGAACACTGTGGAAGTCCTGGCTCCTTGCAGTTCATCACCTGACTGCAATATGCAGATGAAAAAAAGTATATAGCAGCAGTATTTTGATATAAAAAGAAGATTTAGAGGCTGTGTGCACTGTAGGGAGGTGAATTGTTTTTATATTGTTGGGTTTAGTAACACTTTGATGTGTGTAGCCATTCCTTGTAACTGAGATCCTCCAGCCATCTTAATACTTTTGTTGCTCTTCTCTGGACCCTCTCCATTTCCAGCACATCCTTCCTGAGGCCTTGTGACCAGCCCTGGACCACATACTCAAGGTGTAGCCAAACCAGAGTTTCGTAAAGTGGTTGTTTTATCAATTGAGTAAATACCCTTTTTTAATATATGCTAATAGTCTTCTGGCCTTGTTGCTGCAGCTTGACAATGCATACTATTGCTGAATCTGTCATCTACTAGGACCCCCAGATCCTTTTCCCCCAGAGGTTCTCCTTCTTGCATGTAACTTGCACTCATATTTTTAGCCCCCTAGTGCATTGCTTTACATTTTTCTACATTGAACCTCATTAGCCATGTAGTTGCCCACCCCTCTATTTTATCGAGGCCTTGAGGTTATTACTCTGCTTAGCTTTGTATCATCAGCAAACAATGAGATTGAATTATTTATACCAGCCTTTATATCATTTATGAACAAATTAAGCAGCCCTGTGGTGCCCCACTTACACAGGAGATGGTGGAGAGAACAAAAGGCGCCTGGCCTAGTGCATTATTGATGGTAAATGTAATTTATTGGGTACAGAAGTAGGACTTATACTAACATTTTATGAAAGAATTAAAATCACATCATGTGATAAAAGTCCCTTGGAGTAGTCCTTAGAAAGTCACCCGCATCCCCTGGGGACTGACGGGTGAGGTGACAGGTGGTGGTGTCAGGCTAACGCCTTTCGAGGGTTTTCCCTCTTCTTCAGAGCCTTAGATGTCTTGTACTGGGGTGTGCCGAAATGATGGTGAGATCATGGGAAAAAGGTCCTCCCTCACTGGTTGGATACGTCCATAAATCATCTGAGCGCACCCAGAAAGATGCTAAATGGGTGGGATTCTTGTGGTCCTGGGTGGACTGGTGGTGGGTCTCACTGCAGAGAGATGTGGAAATGGATACCTGGTTGTCAAGTGACCGAATGCCTGGGACTCTGCCGTTGTTGGCTGGTAGAAGCCCGCTGACACCCATTCCCACATCTCCCGGCAGTGGGACCCGCCACCAGTCCACCCAGGGCCACAGGAATTCCGCCCGTTCAGCATCTTTCTGGGTGCGCTCAGATGATTTATGAACATGTCCAACCAGTGAGGGGGGCCCTTTTTCCCATGATCTCACCATCATCTCGGCACACCCCAGGACAAGACATCTAAGGCTCTGAAGAAGAGGGAAAACCCTTGAAACGCGTTAGCCTGACACCACCACCTGTCACCTCACCCATTAGTCCGCAGGGGATGCGGGTGACTTTCTAAGGACTACTCAAAAGGACTTTTATGACATGATGTAATTTTAATTCTTTCATCAAACTGCTAAGCCTTTCAGCTCAGAATGTCAGGGCCACGAAATAATAAAATAGATGAGTGGCCCCATGGGATTGTCATCCCTAACACCCATTTGTTTTATAAATAAATTTTACTCTTTATAGAGGGCTATGATGATTGTTAAGTATATGTCTGTCTATGGCTGCTTTGCTGGTTCCTTCTGTTTTGTGTTTCAGGTAACAAGCTGCCTGCTGTTGCTAAGAAGATTTACCTCAGCTGCTGAGCACTGGATTGGTGACAAATCCTTTGGCGGGAAACATCTAGGCAATGAGAGTAACCTTTTACTTCTATCCTCTCCTGTCACTGGGCAGAGTCAGAATTTACCTCAGGTCTGTCAGCTGGACTCACCTCTACACTCTCCTCAGCCTTCCGGCTGGATCTTTTGATCTGCTCTCAGCCCGGACTGAATATTCTACTTCATGAACTACTTCAAAGGACTAATTCCCCTGGAGGAGGGCTCACCTCACTCATTTAATTTATTTATTTTTACTCCCCCCCCTCAGTTTTCAGTGGTGACAACTGTATCATCACTTACATCTGTGGGCCCTGTGCCTGTATTGTACCTCACATTCCTGAAGGGCCAGGGCTACCCTGTATATTGATGGTAATAGGTAATCTGAGTTCAGTCAGGGAACTTTTTATCCACCTGTAGGCAGACCTGGACCTGCAGCAAGACCATATAAATATCACAACACTACTGGGAGTTTACTGGGACCAGAAGACGAGGACCGCTGACTGGAAGCATCAGTGCACAGGCCAGGAGCTGCCGTGAAAGAATACGCAGGATAAGGACGCTCTACTCTTCTTCAGATGCCACAACGCCACTGTTCCTGCCACCATGAGCCAGGTAGGCAGCGGGTCTGAAGCTGGTACCATGGGCCGACAGCGAGATCAACACCTCTCCAACAGGACCCTCATCATCATCATCACAGACTAGGGGTGAGTAAAGGCTCTGAGGGCTGGGAATCTACACAGATTTCACTCTGTTCTGTCTGCTTCAGTCTCCTCCGTGTCAGTGTCTTCCCTGCTCAGTCTCCTCAGTGTCTTCCCTGCTCAGTCTCCTCAGTGTCTTCCCTGCTCAGTCTCCTCTGTGTCTTCCCTGCTCAGTCTCCTCAGTGTCTTCCCTGCTCAGTCTCCTCAGTGTCTTCCCTGCTCAGTCTCCTCAGTGTTTTCCCTGCTCAGTCTCCTCTGTGTTTTCCCTGCTCAGTCTCCTCAGTGTCTTCCCTGCTCAGTCTCCTCTGTGTCTTCCCTGCTCAGTCTCCTCAGTGTCTTCCCTGCTCAGTCTCCTCAGTGTCTTCCCTGCTCAGTCTCCTCTGTGTCTTCCCTGCTCAGTCTCCTCTGTGTCTTCCCTGCTCAGTGTGCTCTGTCACCCTTTATCCACCCCTTCCTGTTCACTCTCCTCTCTCTAGAACTTTCATTTAGATTTCATCTATCGCACTTCTGACCTGTGAAATGTCTTCATTGTGTTTTCATTTGCTGCAGTTATAGCAGCGGGTACTGTGCTAGGATGGTTAGTGCCCCTGTCCAGCATACAACACGCAAGGATTATTAGGGGAGATTGTGTGGTTACAGTGGTGCCTAACAGGCTGATCAGTCAGTTTATCATAATTGGCTTTTCTGAGGGTTTTATTTACTTCCTTTACAGAAATTAAGCTGTTTAAGGCTTGTCAGTTTTAAATCAGTGAATGAGTTGCCTGATATTGTGTTAACAGTGTTTGGCATAGTGCCCAATCCCTTCTAGACCAAATTCCTCTGTCCCTCATGTAGCTTCAGTTGTCCCTGGTTTTGGTCTGATGTGTACATCTCTATACAAAATGTACTATTTTCCTGCCAGAAGTGTTATGCTTAACTAAACTTTTTAACCAGCCTCTATATTACTGCATTTGTTATTTTGAAAAGCCATTATAAAGGAAAAACAGAGGTAAGAAAAAAGAACTTGTGTTGTTTATCCAATCATTTTCTGCTCATTGAGGTCCCTGTAACCGGGGACATGTCCTTTGTTACTTACTGTGTAAAAGGGTGTCCCTTTTTATAAATTCAGAAATTTGGGAGGTGTGTTTTTGGTACATTTTCTCAGTCATTGGTAAGGACATTTTCAATGCTGGATTGTAAAGAGTGATTGTTTAGGCCACGGTGGTGGGGTGGGGCCAGGTTGGTAACCTGGCTTTTGGGTAATGTCACCCACTTTGTGGGTGGACAGTGGTTGGTAAACTGTTATTTGGTTGGTATAAGATATTGCTGCTTGAGTCTTAGTGACTAAGCATGTTGGTCTGTTAATGGTTAACAGCGATTCTGTTTCATATTAAAGGTTAAAGTTCATTTCATAATTAAAATTGATTTAAACCCAATAAAGGGGCCGTGGCCTAAACTCTTCCACAATCCTTGTTGTGTGTTTATTTTATATTTTAGGTATGTTCTTATGGTATGATGGGTGTTAATGGGGTGTACAATCCCATGCACTTTTAGACCTGCTATGGTATGCATGTGAATGTTCTCTTAGTGAACAATTTATTTGCTGAGGCAACATTCTTTATTCAAATATTCTGTTTTTTATTTTAACAAAAAGAGTCTTGTGCTATTAAAAGTAAATGTAAAATCTTACAGAACGCAGTGCGTATCATAAACATATGTCTACATGCACTCCAGCAATGGCCACATTCACTGAGCTGATTATTGCTTGTTATACTGTTTATGGCATTCCATTGAGAAAATATGCCCTTCTGTATAATAATTAATGAGCTAAAAAACAACAATTGAACATAGCAAGAAGGCATTTTAATAAATGAGGGTAGGCTGATCTCATTCCAGATTTTTTTTTAAGTTACATGGATTTCACTCATGGGAAAGCATTATAATGTTAACAGCTGGAAATCTGACTAAATATACAATTCTGAGAAAATACTTTCACCTCTTCGATCAAATGTCACATTGTAAAAACATTCTTGCTGTTCCAAAATATGCTTCATCTTTGTTCACATGGTCCGTCCTTCTGCTAAACTTACTTGGAAGTTGCATTTTTACTTTCTTTGCGACTGTTAAGTTAAAGCCCATCTCCAGTCAAGTCTAATTTTTTGATGAGAAGATCCCGCCATCCCTGTGCACCCCCTGATATTTGTTTAATTCTCTTTCCTCTGTACAAATACTTCTTCATCTGCCAATCACACAATGTGGAGGCATCTGCACGGCACTCTACAGGACGCAGGCGCAGCCTCCACAACACAAAGTGCTGCCTCTACTACAGTTGGCAGCCATCATTTCCTAATCAGTTATACCTAATGGCCCATTCACACTTATGTGCTCTGTTGTAGTGTGCTAATGCACGAGTGTTAATGTGTGATGCATTAAGAAGTGTATTCATTAGGAATGGGCTGCCAATGTAACACAACAGATGGAAAAACGAACACACACCACAAGACATGGGATTTATGTTGTGAGGTGCTGCTGAGCACTGAGCTCTGACTCGGCTCGAGTGCCACCATAGAAAGCTGCTGGCTGTGGGGGCACTCAATAGGAGGGAGGAGCCAGGAGCAGCGAAGAGGGACCCGGGAAGAGGAGAATCTGGGCTGCTCTGTGCAAAACCAACTGCACAGAGGAGGCAAGCATAATATTTGTTATTAAAAAAAAAACAACACCTTTATAATCACTTTAACCTCCTTAGCGGTATTCCCGAGTGTGGCTCTGGGTGAGTTTTCACTACAAAAAGCAGTAACCCCAAGCCACACTCGGGATTGCATTGCAGGATCCAGGCAGTGTTACTTACCTTGTCCCCAGGATCCTGCAATGTCCCCCCTGCTGTGTCCGAGGGCTGTGTCCTCCGCCTGATGTACTGAGTGCCGGGCTCCATTGCCTGCAAGCTTTGCGTCACATGGGGCGGAGCCCGGTGGCAAATTCAAAAAGTGAAAAACACATAACTCATACAGTACACTGTATTTTGCAAGATTACATTACTGTATCAAATAATTTCACATCCCTTTTGTCCCTAGTGCTTTGCCCAGTGCCCTGCATGCACTTTTATATTATAAATGCCATTCTCTCTGCCTGGAAACTTGAGAATGTCCATGGCATCCAAAAAGTGTCCCTTTACGTCAAAAGTGGTTTTTGACTAGCTAGAAAACACCGATAGTAAATAAGAATCATTTGCAGAATTGAATGCTACTGATTCTTGGGGAAATTCGTCATCAGACACTGAAAGTGACGACAGCGACAATTCTGCAACTGAGCAAAGTTCAGTGTTTTTGACTTGATTACATTATTGAATACATTTTATTATTATTATATTAGTATTTTTGATAATTATTTATAATTATTTATTATATTATAATTTACGATTTCGTTGTTTCAAACTTTATCATACCCGGGATGTCTACTAGACTCTTATTTGCACTGATTTAAGTGAGCTATTCCTAACTACAGGCCTACGATATAAAACGCCAAATTTCTATGCAAAAGAATGTACCGCTTTGGGATGCAAAAATCGGACATAATCATACCGCCAGGGAGGTTAAGAGCATTGTGCATTGGGCTCTACTGTACTGGGGTATCATTGGGGAAGAGTGTTAACGTGCGTTTCCGTGAATGGGCCCTCAATGAGCCAGTGGCCGCTTGAAGAAGTATCCCAACAATAAAGTAGGGCACTTATTTATTTGTTTAAAGTTTTGGATAGACTAGTAAATAATTCTGTCAAAATTATTGATGCTTGTGGCCATGTTGGGCAGATTTAATAATAAGCTTAATAATGGCATGCAATGCCAAGCTGCGGTTTCCAAAGCAAACAAAATCCTTTCTTGTATTAAGAGAGGTACGGACTCCAGATTGAGATATATAATTTTACTTCTGTGCAAATCATTAGTAAGACCTCATCTGAAATATGCAGTTCAGTTTTGGTCACCAGTTCTGAAAAAGGATATTGAAACTGGAGAAAGTGCAGAGAAGGGCAACCAAACTGATAAGGGGCATGGAGGAGATCAGCTATGAGGAAAGATTGGAGGAACTGAATATATTCTCTCACGGAAAGAGAAGATTTAAGGGGTTGTAAAGGCAGAAGGTTTTTTATCTTAAAGCGGAGTTCCATCCAAAAGTGCAACTTTCGCTGGTTGGATTTCTCCCCCACTCAGGTGTCACATTTGGCACGTTTCAGGGGGAAGGGGGAAGAGGACACCTGTCTTTAGACAGGTGTCCTTTTCCACACATCTGGGAGCTCAGCCTGGCAGCCGCGGTGGCTGACGTCAGCAGCCTGACTCCCTCCTTGCTCTTCTACTGGCCGCTTGGCCAATAGCAGAGCGCAGCAGAGCCTCACGCATGTGCAGTAAGGTTCCTGGCACGAAGCTGTAATGCTATACTGCCGGGTTCCCTTACCCGCAATGGACGCGGCTGCACCCGACCCCCGATCCGAAGATCGGCGGCAGGTGCCAAGATCGCTGGACTCCAGGACAGGTAAGTGACCTATTATTAAAAGTCAGCAGCTACAGTATTTGTAGCTGCTGACTTTTAATTTTTTTTGTTTCAGGCGGACCTCCGCTTTAATGAATCCTATGCATTAAGATAAAAAAACCTTCTGTGTGCAGCAGCCCCCCTAATACTTACCTGAGCCCCCCCTCTATCCAGCAATGTACATGAGTGCCTCGGCCATCCAGGACTCTCCCTCCTGATTGGCGGAGACACAGCAGTGGCGCCATTGGCTCCTGCTGCTGTCAATAAAAGTCAGTTAGCCAATCAGTAGAGAGAGGAGGTGGGGTCAAATCGTGACTCCGTATCTGAATGGACACACAGAGCTGCGGTTTGGCTCGGGTGCTCCCATAGCAAGCTGCTTGCTGTGGGGGCACTCGACAGGAGGGAGGGGCCAGGAGTACCCAAGAAGAGGAGGATCCAGGCCACTCTGTGCAAAACCACTTCACAGAGCAGTTAAGTATAAGGCTCCGTGCACACTGGGCTTAAAAAAAGTCTGCGTTCTTGGGAGTAAAAAATGTTCATATAGGAGTTTAGAAGAGTTTTACGTTTTTTTTCTGCCAGAAAGCTCCAATCAGGAACGCAAATGAGAAGTTTTTTTTTCCCTGCCTCTAAACGCTAATCTCAAAATATGCCTCTAATCGTCCTAATGTGCATGTACACATAGGATAACATTGAGCTGCTTCTACAGGCAGAACACAAAACTCCTGTAGAAGCAAAGTTTTTTACGCCAGTGTGCACGGAGCCTAACATGCTTGACATGCTAAAAAATTACGAGACTAGTATCACTTTAATGGGAATATGATCAACATGTACAAATACATAAGTGGTCCATGTAGTGAACTTGGTGTTGAGTTATTCACTTTAAGGTCATCACAGAGGACAAGGGGGCACTCTTTAGAGGAAAAGAGATTTCATCTACAAATACGGAAAGGTTTCTTCATAGTAAAAGCTGTGAAAATGTGGAATAGACTCCCTCCAGAGGTGGTTCTGGCCAGCTCATAGATTGCTTTAAGAAAGGCCTGGATTGTTTCCTAAATGTACAAAATGGAACTAAATACTACCATTTATGAGTAAAGTTGATCCAGGGATTATCTGATTACATCTTGGGGGATCAGATAGCAAATTGGATCACGCTATGCTGGGGTTTTTTGCCTTCTTCTGGATCAACTGTGGATAAAGGATTTTTTTCTCTTTCCCTTTTATTGGTTGAACTAGATGTGTCCTTTTTCAACCAGACTAACTACCT
>BLSH010115851.1:2000104-2028309 GCA_018402905.1 Glandirana rugosa
CCCATGAGACTACCCAACCACTGTCCATGAGCCCATGAGACTACCCGACCACTGTCCATGAGCCCATGAGACTACCCGACCACTGTCCATGAGCCCATGAAACTACCCAACCACTGTCAATGAGCCCATGAGACTACCCAACCACTGTCCATGAGTCTACCCAACCACTGTCCGTGAGCCCATGCGACTACCCGACCACTGTCCATGAGTCCATGAAACTACCCGTCCACTGTCCATGAGACTACCCGACCACTGTCCATGAGCCCAGAGTACCTGTCACCAGCCCATCAGAGTACCCGAGTACCTGTCACCAACCCATCAAAGTACCCAAGTACCTGTCACCAACCCGTCAAAGTACCCGAGTACCTGTCACCAGCCCATCAGAGTACCTGTCACCTGCCCATCAAAGTACCTGAGTACCTGTCACCAGCCCATCAGCGTACCCGAGTGCCTGTCACCAACCCATCTGAGTACCTGTCACCAACCCATCAGAGTACCCGAGTAACTGTCACCAACCCATCAAAGTACCCGAGTACCTGTCACCAGCCCATCAGAGTACCCGAGTACCTGTCACCAGCCCATCAGAGTACCCGAGTACCTGTCACCAACCCATCAGAGTACCCGAGTACCTGTCACCAACCCATCTGAGTACCCGAGTACCTGTCACCAACCCATCAGAGTACCCCAGTACCTGTCACCAGCTCATCAGAACAACCAAGTACCTGTCACCAGCCCATCAAAGTACCCGAGTACCTGTCACCAACCCATCAGAGTACCCGAGTGCCTGTCACCAACCCATCTGAGTACCTGAGTACCTGTCACCAACCCATCAGAATTCCTGAGTACCTGTCACCAACCCATCAAAGTACCCGATTACCTGTCACCAGCACATCAGAGTACCCGAGTAACTGTCACCAACCCATCTGAGTACCCGAGTACCTGTCACCAACTCATCAGAGTACCCCAGTACCTGTCACCAGCCCATCAGAGTAACTAAGTACTTGTCACCAGCCCATCAGAGTACCCGAGTACCTTTCACCAGCCTATCAGAGCACCCGAGTACCTGTCACCAACCCATCAAAGTACCCAAGTACCTGTCACCAACCCATACAAGTACCCGAGTACCTGTCACTAGCCCATCAGAGTACCTGTCACCTGCCCATCAAAGTACCCAAGTACCTGTCACCAACCCATCAGTGTACCCGAGTGCCTGTTACCAACCCATCTGAGTACCTGAGTACCTGTCACCAACCCATCAGA
Source organism: Glandirana rugosa (assembly GCA_018402905.1). NCBI lineage: Eukaryota > Metazoa > Chordata > Amphibia > Anura > Ranidae > Glandirana > Glandirana rugosa. The sequence continues at coordinate 2,001,365 of BLSH010115851.1, forward strand.
GTACCCGAGTACCTGTCACCAACCCATCAAAGTACCCGAGTACCTGTCACCAACCCATCAGAGTACCCAAGTACCTGTCACCATCCCATCAGAGTACCCGGGTACCTGCCACCAGACCATCAGTGTACCAGAGTATCTGTCATCTGCCCATCAGAGTATCCAAGTACCTGTCACCAGCCCATCAGAGTACCCAAGTACCTGTCACCAGCCCATCAGAGTACTCAAGTACCTGTCACCAGCCCATCAGAGTACCCAAGTACCTGTCACCTGCCCATCACAGAATCTAAGTACCTGTCACCAGCCCATCAGAGTACCCGAGTACCTGTCACCTGCGCATTAGAGTACCCGAGTACCTGTCACCAGACCATCAGCGTACCCGAGTACCTGTCACCTGCCCATCTGAGTACCCAAGTACCTGTCACCAGCCCATCAGTGTACTCGAGTACCTGTCACCTGCCCATCTGAGTACCCCAGTACCTGTCACCAGTCCATCAGAATACCCGAGTACCTGTCACATGCCCATCTGAGTACCCGAGTAGCTGTCACCAGCCCATCAGAGTACCCGAGTACCTGTCACCAGCCCATCAGAGTACCCGAGTACCTGTCACTTGCCCTTCAGATTACCCGAGTACCTGTCACCAACCCATCTGAGTAACCGAGTACCTATCTGCAGCCCATCAGAGTACCCAAGTACCTTTTACCAGACCATCACATTACCCGAGTACCTGTCTCCAGCCCATCAAAGTACCCGAGTACCTATCTGCAGCCCATAAGAATACCTGTGTATCTATCTTCAGCCCATCAGAGTACCCAAGTACCTATGTGCAGCCCATGCCTCATAGAATATACCTCGGGTGTTTGCTTTCCAAAATGGGGTCATTTTGGGGGTAATTCCACTGTCCTGGTGCTCCAGGGCCTTCAAAAGTGTGATAGGTATGAATGAAATACCTATCACAATTTTGTGAGCTATCACAATGTATGCTCCTAGAACGCCTAACATAATTTATGGTCCTAGAACGCCTGACGGTGCTCCCTGCATGTTCGGCCTCTGTATGTGGCCAGAGTGTGAAAAAGTATCACACATGTGGTATCGCCATACTCTGGACGAGTAGCAGAATATATTTTGGGGGTTCAATTTTGCTATGTACATGCTATGTGCTAGAAATATCTTATAAATTGACCACTTTGTGTAAAAATAAAAGTGTTTTCATTTTCTTTCCACGTTTTTCGAAGACTTGTGGAAAAAAATGAACCATTCAAAAGACTCATAATGCCTCATAGAATGTACGTTGGGGTGTTTGCTTTCCAAAATGGGGTCATTTTGTGGGTAATTCCATTGTCCTGGTGCTCCAGGGCCTTCAAAAGTGTAATAGGTCGTTATGAAATTAGATGTGAAATTTCTGCTCCTAGACTGCCTGACGGTGCTCCCTGCATGTTGGCCCTCTCTATGTGGCCAGGGTGTGAAAAAGTCTCACACATGTGGTATCAGCATACTCGGGACGAGTAGCAGAATATATTTTGGGGGGTTGTTTTTGCTATATACATGCTATGTTTTCGAAATATCATATAAATTGACCACTTTGTGAAAAAAAAATACGTTTTAATTTTCTTCCCACGTTTTCTGAAGACTTGTGGAAAAAAATGAACCTTACAAAAGACTCATAATGCCTCATAGAATATACGCTCTGATTTTTGCTTTCCAAAATGGGGTAATTTTGTGGGTAATTCTATTGTCCTGGTGCTGCAGGGCCTTCAAATGTGTAATAGGTAGTTAGGAAATCATATGTGTAATTTATGCTTCCAGAACGCCTGACGGTGCTCCCTGAATGTTGGACCTCTCTATGTGGCCAGGCTGTGTAAAGGTATCCCACATGTGGTATCACCATACTCAGGATGAGTAGCAGAATATATTTTGGGGGGTAGTTTTTGCTATGTACATGCTATGTGTTAGAAATATCTTATAAATTGACCACTTTGTGTAAAAATAAAAAAGTTTTAATTTTCTTTCCATGTTTTTCAAAGACTTGTGGAAAAAATTGAACAATTCAAAAGACTAATAATGCCTCATAGATTATATGTTGGGGTGTTTGCTTTCCAAAATGGGGTCATTATGTGGGTAATTCCATTGTCCTGGTGCTCTAGGGCCTTCAAAAATGTAATAGGTCGTTAGGAAATTAGATTTGAATATATTCCTCCTAGAATGCATGACGGTGCTCCCTGCATGTTGGACCTCTCTATGTGGCCAGGATGTGAAAAAGTCTCATACATGTGGTATCACCATATCGGGGGTGAGTAGTAGAATGTATTTTGTGCTGTAATTGGAAGTATGCATATGCTGTGTGTGAGAAATAACTTGTTGTTATGACAATTTTGTGCAAAAAATAAATAAATAAATAATAATTTCTTAATTTTCCCAAGAATTGTGGGAAAAAAGTACAACTTCAAAAACTCGCCATGCCTCTTACTAAATACCTTGGAATGTCTACTTTTCAAAAAGGGGTAATTTGGGGGGTATTTGTACTCTCCTGACATTTCAGGGCCTCAAGAGATGAGATAGGCCATCAGTACATCAGGTGTGATCAATTTTCAATGATTGGCACCATAGATTTTAGACTCTATAACTTTCACACAGACCAAATAATATACACTTATTTGGGTTATTTTTACCAAACATAGGTAGCAGTATAGGTTTTGGCCCAAATTTATGAACAAAAATTACTTATCTGCAAAATTTTATCATAGAAACTAAAAAAAAGTGTTTTTTTTCAAAATTTTCGCACTTTTTTCACTTATGTCGCAAAAAATAAAAAACCCAGGAGTCATTAAATACCACCAAAAGAAAGCTCTATTGGTGTGAAAGAAATGATAAAAATTTTGTTTGGGTACAGTGTAACATGAGAGAGTAATTGTCATTCAAAGTGCGAGAGCGCTGGAAGGGGGTGTAAACATCCTGTATTGAAGTGGTTAATGAGTGAAATAAGTTACATAGTTAGTCAGGTTGAAGACACACGTCCATCTAGTTCAAACATAAAAAAAAAAAAAAAATCACACAATCCCATACACACAATTCAGTTGATCCAGAGGAAGGCAAAAGTGAACTGCATATTCCAGATGAGGTCTAACTAATGATTTGTGCAGGGGCAAAATGATCTCTCTCTCTGGAGTCCATACCTCTCTTAATACAAGAAAGGATTTTGCTTGCTTTGGAAACGCAGCTTGGCATAGCATGCTATTATTAAGCTTATGATCTAGTGCTCCTAATCTCAGCCTGTTACCTCTATAAAAGACACCTGTCCACAAAAGCAATCAATCAATCAGATTCCAATATTTCCACCATGGCCATGGCCAAGACCAAAGAGCTGTCCAAGAATGTCAGGGACAAGATTGTAGACCTACACAAGGCTGGAATAGGATACAAGACCATCGCCAAGCAGCTTGGTGAGAGGGTGACAACAGTTGGTGCGATTATTCGCAAATGGAAGAAACACAAAATAACTGTCAATCTCCCTCAGTTTGGGGCTCCATGCAAGGTCTCACTTCGTGGAGTTTCAATGATCATGAGAAAGGTGAGGAAGGAGCCCAAAACTACATGAGAGAATCTTGTCAATGATCTCAAGGGAGCTGGGACCATAGTCACCAAGAAAACAATTGGTAACACACTACGTCATGAAGGACTGAAATCCTGCAGCGCCAGCAAGGTCCAGAGATTCAGAGGAGAACTGGGTGAAAGTGTTGTGGTCAGATGAGATCAAAATCGAGCAATGAGATCAAAATCGAGCGCTTTGGCATCAACTCGTCGTGTTTGGAGGAGGAGGAATGCTGCCTATGACCCCAAGAACACCATCCACACCGTCAAACATGGAGATGGAAACATTATGCTTTGGGGGTGATTTTCTGCTAAGGGGACAGGACAACTTCACCACATAAAAGGGACAATGGACAGGGCCATATACGGTCAAATCTTGGGTAAGAACCTCCTTCCCTCACCCAGGGCATTGAAAATGAGTCGTGGATGGGTATTCCAGCATGACAATGACCCAAAACACACGACCAAGGCAACAAAGGAGTGGCTCAAGAAGAAGCACAAGGTCCTGGAGTGGCCTAGTTCATTATTACAAACAGTATATAACTCAAGTATAAATATACATATTATAGTTTTACATAATGACATGGGTCTGTTGGCCAAGGGCTCTATCTGCCCCCAGCCTCTTTAGATAAGGCAGACACTTATCACCTGCCCCCGGTGCTGTGTTTCGGTCCAGTGCCCACCAGACCTGGTCGGTGGTTCTGGCACCAACACCTCTCTTCCCTAATGGGTGCTGCTGTTGGGTTGTGATGATAGTATCACATGTTTTGCACATAAGGTTGGAAATGGTGAGCAATGTCATTATGTGAAACTATAATATGTATATTTATACTTGGGTTATATACCGTTTGTAATAATGAACTTTGTCTGTATAACAGAACCTTTAAATGAGGAGTTACTTATGAAGAAGCACTCACCAGCGAAACCTCCTCTCGGCTTACAATGTTGATGTATCGTTCCTATTCCTACACATGTATAAGATTTTAATTGTCTGATGAATAAACTACATCTTATACTATCTATGTAGTCCAACATTTGCTCACTATGTTCTAAGAGTCCTTGAAAATCCCGTGTTTGGTCGCTAGCCCCAGAGGCTTAATGACTCTTATCAATTACTGTTTATATATGGGATGTGGACACCAGTATTATTTCAATAGAAGTTCGATCTTTTGCTACTATTATCTGTCTCTTACCATTAGAATAAACCTACCATTAAAATAATAGACTGATCATTTCTTTGTCAGTGGGCAAACATACAAAATCAGCAGGGGATCAAATACTTTCTTCCCTCCCTGTATACAGTGGTGAAAATAATTATATGACCCCCTGCAGATTTCGAAGTGTGAAGGGTCTATAATTGTTATTATAGATGTATTTTAAATGATAGAGACAGAAAATCAACCAAAAATCCAGAAAAAACACAATACAAATGTTATAAATTGAGTTGCAGTTAAGTGAATAAAATAAGTATTTGATCCCCTACCAACCAACAATAATTCTGGCTCCCACAGATTGGCTACAGTATGTGCTCATGTGGTACACAGATCAGCCCCCGGAAGGTTTCACCCCCTTCCTGACAAGGCCATTTTTTTGCGATACGGCACTGCGTTGCTTTAGCTGACAATTGCGCAGCCATGTGATGGTGTACCCAAATAAAATCGATGTCCTTTTTTTGCCACAAATAGAGCTTTCTTTTTCTGGTATTTGATCACCTCTGCGTTTTTTATTTTTTTGTGCTATAAACAAAGAAAGACCAACAAATTTGAAAAAAAAAAACCAATATTTTTTACTTTCTGCTATAAAACGTTCTCAGTAAAAAAATGTAAAAAAATTTAATTTCTTCATCAATTTATGCCAATATGTATTTTGCTACACATTTTTAGTCAAAAAAATCAGAATAAGCGTATATTGATTGGTATGCGCAAAAGTTATAGCATCTACAAACTATGGGATAGATTTATGAACTTTTTTTAGCAGGACTTCGACATTGCCGCAGACAAATCTGACACTTAGTGACATTTTTTGGGAACCAGTGACACCAATACAATGATCAGTGCTAAAAAAACACTTTTCACTGTACTGATCACTGTATAAATGACACTGGCAGGGATGGCATCAAGGGCGACTGACTGGCTGGCATCAAGGGCGATCAAAGTGTTAAATGTGTTCCCTGCAGGTGTTTTCTAACTGTGTGGGGGACAGATGCACTCAAGGAAGAGAGACATCGGTGTTCCTGATGAGCAGGAATCACAGATGTCTCTCTTCTTCACTGACAGAAGGACGGTATGCCTTGTTTACATAGGCAGACCGTCCTCTTCTCTCTCCACCGAGCGATCGCGGGTGGCTGGCGGCCATTGCGGCCGCCCCGCTGATTGGCTCCTGCTGTATCCAATCATAGTGGGAGTGCAGCTCCCGCAGCACACGCGTGCCCCAGAGCCATTCACGAGGATCACGTACAGGTAAGTGACTTTGCACTTAAGGGCCGCCCTGCCGCATTATATGTACGTGGAGCGCAGTGTTGATTAAGTTGACTAAAACATTTTAGTCGACTAACTTAATACCATTTAAGTCGACTAAAATACGATTAAAACTAAAATTATTGAGATGACAAAATATGACTAAAACTAAAATGGCATTTTAGTCAAAAGACTAAAATGTGACTAAAACTAAATTGAAATTTGATGACAAAATTAACACTGGTCGGTAGTGCATGTTTATACCTCAATACCATAAATAATAACATATTCGATTGTTCACTCCAGCAGTATATAATGAGTTTGGAAATTGTAGAGAAATGCTTAAATAATGCATTACAATTTAACTACACCCATTAGATTTTACACAACTAAAATGAGTTTTAGTCAACTAAAATGATTTTAGTAGACTAAAATGTCCTGGAGATTTAGTCGACTAAAACTAAAACAATTGCGGAAGACTAAAATGGGACTAAAACTAAAATGCCATTTTAGTCCCAAGACTAAGACTAAAACTAAATTGAAATTTGCTGCCAAAATTAACACTGGTGGGGCGGTCCTTAAGTGGTTAAGGTGCTCCTAATGACAACTTGTTATGTGTATAAAAGACACCTGTCCACAGAATCTCTTTCTTTCATTCAAACCTCACCATCATGGGCAAGACCAAAGAGCTGCCAAAGGATGTCAGGGACAAGATTGTAGACCTGCACAAGGCTAGTCACCGAACAAACCTCTTGTAACAAACACAATACGCCGCCATGGATTGAAATTCTGCAGTGCCCGCAAGGTCCCCCTCCTCAAGAAGGCACGTGTACAAGCCTGTCTGAAGTTTGCCAATGAACATCTAAATGATTCAGAGAAGGATTGGGAGAAAGTGCTGTGGTCAGATGAGACCAAAAAGGGCTCTTTGGCATTAACTCAACTCGTCGTGTTTGGAGGAAGAAAAATGCTGACTATGACCCTAAGAACACCATTCCTACAGTCAAACATGGAGGTGGAAACATTATGCTTTGGGGCTGTTTCTCTGCTAAATGTACAGACCAACTTTGCCACATTGAGAGGCCAATGGACAGGGCCATTTATTGTAAAATCTTGGATGAGAACCTTCTTCCCTCAGCCAGAACATTGAAAAGCATTCCAGCATCACAATGACCCAAAACATACCACCAAGGCAACGAAGGAGTGGCTCAAGAAGAAGCACATTAAGGTCATAGAGTGACCTAGCCAGTTTCCACACCTTAATCCTATAGAAAATGTATGGAGGGAGCTGAAACTTCAAGTTGCCAAGTGACAGCCAAGAAACCTAATGGATTTAGAGAAGATCTGTAAAAAACAGTAGACCAAAATCCCTCCTGAGATGTGTGCAAACCTGGTAACCAACTACAAGAAACGTCTTACCTCTGTGCTTGCCAACAAGGGTTTCTCCACCAAGAACTAAGTCATGTTTTGCTTGGGGATCAAATACTTATTTTACTCACTGAACTGCAACTCCATTTATAACATTTGTATTGTGTTTTCTCTGGATTTTTGGTTGATATTCTGTCTCCGCCATTTAAAATACATCTATGATAAAAATCATAGACCCTTTGTTTCTTTGTAAGTGGGCAAACTTACAAAATCTGCAGGGGATCAAATAATTATTTTCCCCACTGAATACTGTATATTTAATGTTCATTTCACCCGAGCAGATGGTGGAGACCTTACATTTCTATTGTATTGTGCTTGTCTTATGACCTTCTTGATCTGTATGACGTTCTATCAGAGGCGTAACTAGAACCTTCAGGGCCCCGGTGCAAGAAATTATGAAGGGCCCCCTGACCCCTGGCCAGGGCCCTTCCCTCTTCCCACTGATCCTGGGGTTCTTTACTCCCATCGCGGGTCCCTTTTATTACGGTACCGCAGCGGGGCCCTTTCACAAGTTCTGCAGCGGGCCCCCTTTCTGCCAACTTAGGGCCATCCCATGGTGCCAAATGCCAGGGCCAGGTCATAATTGCAACCTTTTCAATCTGATAGTTCCCTCACTGGTGTCAGTAGTTTTTAATTTTATTATTTTTTTTACCATTTAATTTTATTTATTTTACAATTTTATTTTTACAATTTTTTTAGGAGCTCTGTTGTGGGCTTTGATGAGATATTAAGGGTCTAAACAAACCTCAGCCCTTAATCTCCATCTGTGTAGCCTCAGCTGTACAGAATGAATGGACAGGAATAGTTGAGCACCAAGCTTCCCATCCATTCAGAAACAGAAGTATAGTAAAAACAGTTCACTATGCTTCAGTTATGAATGAACCAATTGGCACCAATCACTGACTCTGTCCATTCAGAAAAGGAAGGAGCCGGTAAATGAAAAATGTACATAACCATTCCCATCTCTCCACCATGACACATCATCTACTGCAGCTGGCAGGAGAGAGGAGGGGGAAGACAGCAGCTCTGTGGGGGGGGGGGGACCAGGGAAGCACACAGGGACCCTAGGAACAGCAGAATACAAGTAAACTGGATAGAGGAAAATGGAGGAGATTGGGTCGCCTAAATGCCACCTCTGCCATCCCTCCTATCCAGGTGTACAACGGATGCACACGGGCACCCTTGAGCATGGGGCCCGGTTGCAATTGCAACCGCTGCAACCCCTATCGTTACGCCCCTGCGTTCTATCATTCTGAGCTGTCAATGTTACTTACTGGTATTTGGTGAAGTGTGTGCAATAAATTGATTTGTGGAATAAAAAAGAAACAAAAAAGTACCACTTCATGGGGAATGCAGCTGACATATTACACACACAGCTCAGTTTAATGCTGTAATAAAATGTGACAACCCAGAAATACATAGAAGTGCATTATTGTACATGCCAAGGTACACTGAAGAAATAACACGTGTGTTAGTTAATAAATGGGCAAACTGATCTAGCGGAATCAGATTAAGGCAAATACCGGATACAGCAGTTGATCCACCGATTATGCAGACAAATAGGAATATTCTTTTTACCATGTCGTAAATTGTAAAAGTTTGTCACAAAAAGCATATGGTCCTTAATTTCTATAAATAAAAGACATGCAAGGATATGAGCCTACTGCTGTGCTGATATCAACCTGTATGCTCTGTTACATATTTTGTACTAAATATGGGACGTAATTAAAGAGGAGCTCCAGGCTCCTTCAGAAAAAAATAAAAGTCAGCAGCTTCAAATACTGTAGCTGCTCACTTTTAATATAAGGACATTTACATGTCCAGGGATCCCGCAATGTCCTCACCCAAGCCGATTCTACAATCGGCTTCGGGCGCAGGCGCCGGCATCTCTAGTAAGAGAAGCAGGCCTTGCGACTTCACAGCCTGTTTCCTACTGCGCATGCACGAGTCATGCTGCGCCTTTTGAATGGTCCCGTTGTCTTCATGTGAAGGGGGGGGGGAGGCGAACTTCCCCTGTCAAGTACCCGCTCCCCCAAAAAAGTGCCAAATGTCGCAGTGGAGCAGGGTGCAAACAAGCGGAGCCTCCCCTTCTGGGTGGAGCTCTGCTTTAAGATTCATAAGGAAGGCTCAATTCACAAAGTGAACAGAGAAAGATAAGGTTCCTAATTTTCAATAAAGTCACAGATATTTTCAGTGGATTCCAGTGAGATTTGCAAATCGCAGTCACATGTGGTTTATGTAAGCCCTTTTCAATGTGGTGAAATAGTAGTAGTTTATTATGATCCACATTTCTATTTCCATTTTTAATTTTGTGGGGGTTTTTTTTTACTAACCTCCAAATCACTAAAATCTCATATAAGTCTTCAATCTTTTTAAATCTGCAGCTTTAGGCCTCTTGCACATGGTACTTCTTAAAACACCAAGTTTTTAGACATTCAGACTGTTTTCCTTACTAATCTAAATGCAGCCCATTCTCACATTTTTTTTCTGTTAGGAATATCTGAGGTTCGTAATCAGTACCATGTGCAAGTACCCTTAATTAAAATAATACCTTGCAATTCTGCCATGAAGGTCTTCGTTCGGGCATTTCCTGTTATGGGGTGATGACTTTCTCACAATTGTGCTCCTGCATTGAGCACATAAGGCAAGATACGCCAAAAATTGTCAGTTTGGCAGGAACCGGCTGACTTCTCGGCCCATGTGTACAGCTCCCTGTCTGACTCACAACCAGCTTTTGTCAAATGAGCATGCTGGAAAACCAGCATCTGGCAGTCTCTCCTCAGAACACAATAGCTTAGCAGGGGAGATTGTCACAATAACATCATTTATGTTAGTACGCCAATCTGTAATTTTTTTTTCCAGCCCACTGGGTTGAACGAAAAAAAAACGAATAGTGTATACCCAGCTTATCCAGTTAGGATTTATATTTACTTTAACTTGTGTTAGGCTAGCCATACATGCTGGGCAGAATGAGAAAATTCCATAGATTTCCCCATAAATGCTAAACAGATGAATCTCCTGCTGCCAGCTACTTTATTCTGCCAGCCACCACAGGCTGACCTTTTTCCACCTGGTTCCATTGATTTCTCGCATATGTTGAGCTGGGGGTGTCCGTTGGGCCTACCATGGCTCAAATTTCAATTGATTTAGGCTACTTTCACACTGAGCCATTTGAAAAAAAAATCAAGCGTTATTACCACGTTTTTGCAGCGTTTTCCCCGTGTTAGCGCTATAATTAGCGCTAACGCCCAGGCGTTTTTCAAGCGCTTTTGAATCACTAGCATTAAATAAATAGCACACCCCCCTACATTACATCCTGTTTACTTCCTGGTATTTTGACCTTTCCACAACCTCTGGGCGTTTTGCTGGCCCTTTTAACACGCTTTTAAAGTGCTTTACATTCATTTCAATGTATATGGACGTTTTTAATGTGCTATTTTAGCGCTCAGAATAAGCACAAAAAATCATGCTTGCAGGACTTTTTTAAACGCAGCGCCAGCGCGACGCCCCAGTGTGAATAGGCACATTGGAATTAATGGGCAGCGTTTTGGAAATGCTATTTTTAGCACAAAAACGCTAGCAAAGCACCTCAGTGTGAAAGGGGCCTTACAGTAATCAGCCATAATTCCAGCTATGTATGGCTAGCTTCAGATATGAATAGGCAAGCAGTGGCTCCATCAGTTGCTAATCACCTGATAGGCCGTATTAGGGGAGCACACAGCAGCTCCAACTTCTATATGCATGCTGCACAGCTCTTCAGGAGGTTCAGAGCTATCTATTCCTTATGCAGGTTAAGCAGCACTCTCCTCCCACTGCCCCGTACATTCCTCCCCTGATCTAGGTCATTATTCAGCAACTAAGGACACCACTGCTGAGGGGAAGAAGAATGAGATAGAATGAATGCATTGTATAAATATTCACTTCAGTTATTCAATCATGTGCCGAAGAAATAAGTAAACAGGGATTTGCTTTTACCATAATTGGATAATTGTAGTAAATCTTCACATATTTTATTGAGTGAACATTCTTATATCCTTTTAGTAAATCAACCTCAATGCATTAAAGTCCAGCAAGCTGCATGAGACCCTGTGTATAGCCTCACCTCTTGAAACTGCAGCTCTGATGTAGCTTTCCATCCCAAATCTGTTACTAATCTTTCAAAAAGTATTTCAGTTTCATCCCCAGACCTGTAAAACATACAAATGCAACTTTATATTAGGAAAATGAGTTCCATGTGTAACAGGGGTTAGTTAGACAGTTCCACCCCCTTCTGCAGGCCTTCCCTGTTACTAAGACACCATTAAAGACTATCTTGAGGTTTTAGCATAGTTTAAATAGTTCATTTGGACTAAGTGGGACAAAAAATATTTCCTTAAAGTGTTACTAACCCAGTAATATGAAAATAGTTCATCTGCCCCCCCCCCCCCACACAGTGCCCACAGCTTATAAATCTTTTTACATTAAAATACTGCCACTATATACCTTTTTGGCTGATCTGTATACCATGGTCACATGATAAACCGCAGGGTCTGCCCAGAGCTGTGTGTTCGGGTAGAAGGAGATTTCCACTATAGCCTGTATACATACACACATGGGTGATGCCAATATCATGTGACCTGGCTAGCTCTGAGAACAAGGTAATGTTCTCTCCTGCAATAGAAACCAAACTGAGCATGTGCAGGAGGACTACCCTCACTGTGTATTATATGTATTATATGGCCTTGCCAAGAGAGACAGTGCAGGAGGGAAGGATCATACAGGATCAAAGAGCCTTTTTACACAATGCAGAGGTTTAACCCCTTAAGTTTCACAGTGAGTATAACAAGCATGCTATTCTGCATATACAGACTGATTTTACTGTTGTGGGTTTAGTAACACTTTAACTAACACATGCAGCAGCTGTTAGTGCTGTATGAACTGTAGGTAGCCCCAGTTACATACAGTATACAGTGCTGAGTTCTACTTGTTCTGGGACGTCCTGTCCCGCTCTTGGAAAACAAAATTAAGTCGGGCTTTGTGCTGCACAGCCATTCACAGAAAACTTTGAATTTTTTGAATGAGTACAAAGCTTCTTCTGATTGGCTGATGCAGAGATCATGCGCCTGCTTCTCTGCTTCAGCCAATCAGAAGAAGCTTTGCATTCATTCAGAAAATACAAAGCTTCCTGTGAAAGGCTGAGCAGCTTTCAGGCCGACTTGATTTTGTTCCGGGAGAAGATAGGGAGGTCCCCGTATCGCACACACAACTGCTGCTTCTATAGAAAATAGTTTGTTTGGACAGCTTGGTCCAAACAAACTATAGGAAGTTTACTAAAACATGGAATTTCACCCTCCCCTTATTTATTTTTTCTTCCCCAATTACCTAATGCTGGGCTGTTCACATTTCCGAAACTCACCCACACAGCATATCCAGGGTTATCCTGCTGAGATCCCCTTCTCAGCAGCCACTCCTGGGTCCTGCACCGCCATGTATGTCTGTGATGTCATTGGAAGGATGCATCGGCTCTCCCAGGTTCTGGTGCAGCCTTCTGATGATGCGCCGCTGGCCTGTCCCCCTCCTCTTTTAGTGAATGGGGTAAGTGCAGGGCTCCCAGGACTTACTGGGATATGAACGTCACATATCCCAGGAAACACTGGCGTCATTCATCTAGGCAAATGACAGAGGATGGGGGGGTGGGCCAAAACTAAAGCCAAGTTTATTTAAAGGGTGAACATCCGCTTTAAGATGATAATGAGATCAACTGGGGGCTAATTATCACTAATTGGGGGGTTTAAGAGAAAATCTTTCATTAAAAAATCTTTCATTCTCATATTACAGGTTGGCTAGGATCCCACAACAAGCTGGTGATATGAACTAACATAGCAGCTGTACTGTAACTTTTACAAAGACACATGGATCAATCCCAGCAACTGACTGCTGCAGTAATTATTACTGCAGGGGCGGCTCTGGTTTTTGCTTACTAACGAGGACTTCAAATTAACAGCAGGTATTGTCAGGGGCGTATGCAGGAGCATGCACAGGGCATTTATATAACATTTATACGGTCTACAAATTGGTTGAGGCCTTGTATATCATTTTTCTGTGCAGTCCATCTTTGTTGCAGTTTCCTTGTATTTAATTCCTGGGCTGAACTGTGCAGATGGAGTACAGATGATGAGGATTAAGCGAATTGTATTTTCGTGAAACGCGTCCATCTTTCCTGTCCATCCATCTCATTGCTCTGCCATTGGACATGTCTTTTGACAATTTTTGTATGCATTTGGACTTCCATTGTACACTTATGCTTTGAATAAACTGGATTATCATTTCCCTATCTGCTGGAGTGCTGTCTACTACTCTTTCATTGATTACTAGATGGAGTACATGGCCTATATAGATATTTAGGTGCAATGTACTGTTAAGGCCCGTACACATGGTACAACGGTTGTACAACAGCTTGTTGTACGCTAATCCCACCATTAGTATGCTCGATTACAATAGCCAGCATTCAACAGTTGTACAACAGAAGTTGGCTGAGCAAACTAGAAAACTTTTGTTGTTCAACAAGCCGTTGTACGACTGTTGACTGTTGACTGTTAACAAAGTTGAAAGTGCTAAACACACATGTTCTGAATCCAGGAAGTGCTCGGTTGTGTAACCTGTGTTTTGTAATTCACAAATCACATTCACCCGAACTTCCTCGTTATACGCTCGTAACACGTCACTGCATTCGGCTTTGTTGGCCGATTACTTGACTTATGTCAGTACGGTAGGCTAGACACAACAGCCAACAGCCAACTTGGTCCAAAGTTGGAAGTTCGGTTGGCCAACAATCTGCGCGTGTGTACGAGGCTTACGAATTAGCAGTTTTTCAGATCAGAAAGCAAAGAATCAGCGGCAACATAGAGAATGTATGATGTCCAATAAATGCAATACTTACGTTTCATCCTTTAACCGATGCCAGTTCTCTTTAAGGAACTCCCAGGCTATGTGCCTTCCTATATCATTCTTAAACATATCCGTGAATGTGTCCATTAAACTATGAGCCCCATCAAACATGATGGTATCCAAATAACTGCAACAACAACACATTTAAACTGGTTAATTTTCAAAATGATTTTCTAGGAAAAAGTTATTTTCTATTTAATGTTTATTTATCTTTCTAATTTTGTGTAATTTTTATGTAATAAAGTTACACCATATTGTTGGGACATGCTTTTCCTGTCATTAACAACTAGAAAGGCCAAGATGTTTTTAAAGATAAAGTCCCCCAATCCCCCCCCCCCCCCCAATCACCATCAACATGCTGATCGAATTTTACATAAACTTTTTCAGTTTTCATTACATCTTATTTTAAACCCAGTGGTGTCATCGCTAGGTCTCTATGGAATACAGGCAGATCATGGCTGGTAGGAGAGGACAGAAGGGTGCTGTATATAGCTTCCCAAAAACACAACTGGACCCTGCTGCTCCTCTCAAGAACTCTCAGTCCTGATCCAAGCAGTGGACAGCCTGATCTCTATCCAAAGTTCATCCAACCTGTGAACTATAGTCCTGTGCATGCACTGCAGTAAGAATGATGAATTGCCATAGAGAAAAATTGCAAACTGCAAGATGCATTAATTGATGTGAAGACAGATACTCCCATTATTTTCTTTGGCGATCTCTATCTATTCACCACCCTCCTGCATGCAATGGACTGCATTTTCACAGTTTAGCTGGGATAGAGAACAGCCCAAACTGTAGGCAGGCAACAGAGTAAAAACTGTATATAAGGTATCCAAATGTCTATGAAATATCTGCAACAGTGGCAGAGGTGGATGGGAGCAGGGAGGGTAGGGAAGGATAGGATAGGAAAGTCAGCTAATGAGCTTTAATATTTATCATTCGATAAAGGTCATTTGGGGGAACCTGTGATGCCTCTCACAGGCACTACTGTGGGAAGTATTAAACTCCCAAAAAATCTGTATTATTGGCAGCTTACTAATAACTTAAAAACTTAAATGTGGCGCTTGCATTTGTTTTTTTTTAGGCTTTTTTCCTTTAAATTGACCAGGTGATCTGACCTTTAAAACATTTCTTGTCTTAGGATTGCACCACTATGGATAGAGGAGCAACAGAGACACCTTAGGACAGTAGCATTGTCAGACTGGGGGAGGGTAGTGATAGAGTTAGCAGGTTTAGATGGACTTTACTAACAAATTAAAGCTGATCTACACAGCCAATACTTTTAGGCAGTTACAGCAACTGTTTTTTTCACATCAGGGTAAAAGTTTTACATAATGGCCATTGTAAGCAGCCTTGTCAGTGTTAAAGTATTACTAAACCCACAGTAAAATCAGTTTGTATATGCAGGAAGGCATGCTTGTTGAACTCACTAAGCGGTCAATCCTCTGCATTGTGTAAAAAGGCTGTTTGATCCTGTCATCTCTGATCCTCCCCTTCTTCCACTGTCCCAAATCCATCTCCTGGTAGTACAGAGCTTTGGGGACATTCTGCACATTCTCAGTTTGGTGTGTATTGCTAGAGCGTTTTTTTTTTTTGGAGGGTGCATGTGATCAGCACAGGGCCAATCAGCACTGTCCAAACAGAGGGTCAGGGCTCATGCAGCCTCATAGGACAGTCAGATGAGAATGAAAACTCCTCCTACACTGATATAAGACTGCTATATACTGCTGATGAGAAAATATATTTTGCAGTGTATATTTACTAAAATAACTGCATTTCCATGTTTTCTGTACTGTGTAAGATCAGATATAGTAAATGCAGGGTCCTGGGTTTAGTAAACTTTTAAATTGTTTATCTTAACCCTCTAACTGCCACTTTTACTGGACAGCATGGTCTGTTAATGGAAGTTGAAAATAACAGACTTGCTGGCAGAATCTGCAAGTGAAAATAATGGAAAAAAGCCTAAAACAAGAGAATAATACAGTCACCACATCTAAGAATAGGTAATCTGTAATATAATGGATTGTTGTTTTGGGGTTTATTGTCGCTTTAACTCATTGCAACCCTCTGCACATTTCCCAAAATATGAATGTAGATGGAGCTTTAAGTTATTGTCAGACAACTGTACTGAGCAATTGTTCTCTGTTTAAGAAACATTAGCAAGCCCACAACAGATACAGCAAGGAATACCCAAACTGTACATTCATAGTAGATTTTTTGGAAGGGTGTTCCCCAATGGGATTATGTGGTGCAGAGAAACAAACTTTTCAAAAGTTGTACATAAAATCAAATATTGTATTGGTTACATAGAATAAGACAGTTCCAAAAGGATCAGAGAATACAAAATGTTAAAAGAACACCGAAGGTCACATTCATTTGGTTAGAGGTTACCCAAGTGGGAAAGTGATGATTGGGTCAGAAAGTATCCCGACATGTTTTGCCTGTCACAGGCTTCTTCAGGGGATTTGGTTGACAAAAGAGAATTAACAGGAATCAATACATATTGAACAATATGCAGTTCTACATCCTCAATTTATTCTTGAATTTAAAGCAGTGTGGAACATCAAGACGTGGCATTGAGCCAACACACACACAACCCAGCCATCCGGACCACCCAAGCATTCCCCCGGGACTGGTGCACTTACCCAGGGCATATCCATCAAGGGAGACGGACACCGGAAAACCCCAAATCGAAGGGACCTAGCAAATTAGTGACTGTAGAAGGTGCAATATAGATAAAATAGAAATAGCAAAGGTCTTGCATAAAAAACAGCCAAGTATTTCAAATATAAAGAAATATTCTAGATCATGCCAATCAACGAACATATGGTGCTTGAAGCGGACATAAGTCTCACATTTAAACCAAGATTAGGTCAGATTATAATAAAGAAAAAACATATTTGAAACTTACAGTGGCCTACGGTCAATAGAAACAAGCTAGGGGTGCTGGACTAACAAAATGTTATAGAGGCAGTTCCAAGCGAAAAGGATGGAGAGATATATTCAATCTATAGAAAAACAATAATAAAAAAATCAAAAGAACTATAGGGAATGTTTGCGGGTAAATAAAACTGTAATATTTAGTTTACAGAGGAATCAAAATGGGACATTATAATAACCAACACTAGATAGTATACCATTCATCACAGTATAGATACTGGAACAGCCACTAAATAGGTAATAGTATGTCTATAAGGCCCCATGCGACACAGGCATATATTCGCCTGTCATATCCACTTGGGACCATGCTGCATCACAGTTGTGTCAATGTACCAAATAGTTATCCAAATTCATCCATTAAGCCTCTATAAGCCAATATCATAAATCATAAAGAGCAACATGTACATATTAGGCATTGCAACGGGGTTCTTGAGACACTAAAGTTATACGTGCCAAAATGCACCTTAATTCAGCTGAAGACCTTAGCAATGCACATACAATGTAACAGCTTTAAAAATGAAATCAGTATAAATCCAATGAGGCTAATAGTCCCTCACACAAGCTGAAAGATACGAACGCACCCCCAGTTTCCAGCAAGTATCATAACTGGAAGCACCGGCTTAAGTACACCCTTCACTCGGCCGGCGTCTGACGTCACCGGCCGACTGCGGACGTGACTCCCGACGGGCGCATGCGCCCGCTTCGGAAGTCCAGCCAGGACCACAACTCCCACAATGCTCTGGAACCAGCGTTGAAGGAGGAGAAGGGTAGTGGGGCGGGCCAGCGGAAACTAGCCGCCCCCTCCCCGATGGATAGTCTCACATGTCTCATCCGCTGATGACGTTGACAGACAGGGCAAGGGAGGGCGATCAGTCGGGTCTACTGCCTAACAGAAGGCAAGTAGACCATGGCTGGAGCCTGACCAGCGGGGGCAAAGACCTGTCACGGGGAAGAAAAGGGGGGGCCATCCCAGATTTGACACCTCCCCCTTTGTGTCCGTACAGTCACCTGCACGCCTCGATCCCATGGATCTGGGGACCACCCCGAGCTCGACCCCCAAGTGGAGGCCAACCAGGCAGACCGTGATACCAGCCACAGGGGATACCTGTAGGAGCAGCCCGATGGCTACATGTTGTAGCTTGGACCCATTCACACCTTGATTAAAAACCACACTGCACAAGTCCAACAATAAAATACATTATACACAGATATCTGCAAATTGTATGTATCAAATATACAATTCAATTTAACTGATAGCAATCAACACAAGAGAATATGATCATCTTACATTGTAATATATAGATATATGGATGCACCTAAGTAATTGTTTATATAAATTATTCCATACATAGAAACAACAAACCCATCACCAACGTTGCACATGGTGCACCTAGTTTATATTCCCCTGAGACAGTGACACACCGTCAAAGGAGAGAAAGGGAAGAGAGACATGGCTACTCAATCTGAATATAGGAAGGGTATAAAGCTTAAAGTTTCATTGAACCCCGGATACTGAGAGGCTTCGAGATTGTAAATCCACTGTGATTCCAGTTGTAGCAGTGTTGTGTCAACGCTGCCAACCCTGGAATGTAACGGCAGGTGTTCAAGAGCTGAAAATTTTATACACTTTAAATCAAAATCATGGTATTTGCCCACGTGTCTGGCTATGGCCATGGGAATTCGCCTTTTCAGGATAGGTTTCATGTGGTCACCAAAACGTATACGGAAAATACGCCCCCCTCCAGGTACAGGTTGGTGTAGAACATGTACCTGGGGGGGTGGGAAAGGGATCTCTTCTCTAGTGATAGTCTATCTTCATTTTTGATACATGTAGCGGCTTGGTATCGATACATTGATGACGTCCTGATTTTTTGGACTGGTACAGAACAGGATTTTCTTTTGTTTTATGAGGCTACCTCAAAGAATGACTACAACCTCAAATTCACCTTCGAATATAGTCAGGCTGCTGTCAAATTTTTGGATATCCAATTAACCATTGACACAAATGGATGTCTGTGTTCTTCACTATACAGAAAGCCCACAGCGGGAAACACAATTCTTCACGCTGAGAGTGCACATCCGAAATCATTAGTACCCAGCATACCATATAGTCAATATTTAAGAGTTAGACGCAATTGTACAAAAGTACAGGATTTTGAGGTAGCATCCAAGGAATTGTAGAATAGGTTAAGACAACGTGGCTACAGCCTCTCTTGCCTTAAAAAGGCCTATAAAAGGGCCAAGGAGAAGGATAGGAACTCACTAATCTTCTCCAAACCCATTGATGAGATTAGCCAACCCATAAGATTTATCACTGGTTATTCCGCCCAACATGGCAGGATAAAAAATATTATCAAAAAATACTGGCCCCTCTTAACAGCTGATCCCCAAATTAATCGACACATTAGTAAGTATCTACAAATTACCTTCTGGCGGGCTCCATCTCTGCGCGACAAACTTGTGCGCAGCCACTTTGATCCCACACCCAATGTTGATGTCTCTGATTCGGGTACTTTCTCGTGTGGGCACTGTGACATGTGCCCATAAATAATCAACAGCACAACCACTCGCCTCCCTGATGGCCAACTTCACCACCTCCAACATAGGGTCACCTGTGACTCGATGGGGGTGGTGTATTTGGCCACTTGTAGGTGTGGTGGTTTTTATGTGGGTAAAACAAAACTTATTTTTCGTATACGTGTTGGTGACCACATGAAACCTATCCTGAAAAGGCGAATGCCCACGGCCATAGCCAGACACGTGGGCATATACCATGATTTTGATTTAAAGTGTATAAAATTTTCAGCTCTTGAACACCTGCCGTTACATTCCAGAGGTGGCAGCGTTGACACAGCGCTGCTACAACTGGAATCATGGTGGATTTACAATCTCAAAGCCACTCAGTATCCGGGGTTCAATGAAACTTTAAGCTTTAAACCCTTCCTATATTCAGATTGAGTAGCCATGTCTCTCTTCCCTTCCTCTCCTTTGACGGTGTGTCACTGTCTCAGGGGAATATAAACTAGGTGCACCATGTGCAACGTTGGTGATGGGTTTGTTGTTTCTATGTATGGAATAATTTATATAAACAATTACTTAGGTGCATCCATATATCTATATATTACAATGTAAGATGATCATATTCTCTTGTGTTGATTGCTATTAGTTAAATTGAATTGTATATTTGATACATACAATTTGCAGATATCTGTGTACAATGTATTTTATTGTTGGACTTGTGCAGTGTGGTTTTTAATCAAGGTGTGAATGGGTCCAAGTTACAACATGTAGCCATCGGGCTCCTCCTCCAGGTAACCCTGTGGCTGGTATCATGGTCTGCCTGGTTGGCCTCCACTTGGGGGTCGAGCTCGGGGTGGTCCCTGGTTCCTTGGGATCGAGGTGTGCAGGTGACTGTATGGACACAAAGGGGGAGGTGTCCAAT
Organism: Glandirana rugosa; assembly: GCA_018402905.1. Taxonomy (NCBI): domain Eukaryota; kingdom Metazoa; phylum Chordata; class Amphibia; order Anura; family Ranidae; genus Glandirana; species Glandirana rugosa. The sequence goes on from BLSH010115851.1 coordinate 2,022,141, forward strand.
CTGGGACGGCCCTCCCCTTTTCTTCCCCGTGACAGGTCTTTGCCCCCGCTGGTCAGGCTCCAGCCATGGTCTACTTGCCTTCTGTTAGGCAGTAGACCAGACTGATCGTCCTCCCTTGCCCTGTCTGTCAACATCATCAGCGGATGAGATGGGTGAGACTATCCATCGGGGAGGGGGCGGCTAGTTTCCGCTGGCCTGCCCCCCTACCCTTCTCTTCCTCCAGAGCATTGTGGAAGTTGTGGTCCTGGCTGGACTTCCGAAGTGGGCTCATGCGCCTGTCGGGAGTCACGTCCACATTCGGCCGGTGACGTCAGACGCCGGCTGAGTGGAGGGTGTACTTAAGCCGGTGCTTCCAGCTATGATACTTGCTGGAAACTGGGGGTGCGTTCATATCTGTCGGCTTGTGTGAGGTACTATTAGCCTCATTGGATTTATACTCATTTCATTTTTAAAGCTGTTACATTGTATGTGCATTGCTAAGGTCTTCAGCTGAATTAAGGTGCGTTTTGGCACTTATAACTTTAGTGTCTCAAGAACCCCGTTACGATGCCTAATATGTACATGTTGCTCTTTATGATTTATGATATTGGCTTATAGAGGCTTAATGGATGAATTTGGATAACTATTTGGTACCTTGATACAACTGTGATGCAGCATGGTCCCAAGTGGATATGACAGGCGAATATATGCCTGTGCCGCATGGGGCCTTATAGACATACTATACCTATTTAGTGGCTGTTCCAGTATCTATACTGTGATGAATGGTATACTATCTAGTGTTGGTTATTATGATGTTACATTTTGATTCCTCTGTAAACTAAATATTACAGTTTTTTTTCCCCGCAAACCTTCCCTATAGTTCTTTTGATTTTTTGATTATTATTTTTCTATAAATTGAATATAACTCTCCATCCTTTTCGCTTGGAACTGCCTCTATAACATTTTGTTAGTCCAGCACCCCTAGCTTGTTTCTATTGACAGTAGGCCACTGTAAGTTTCAAGTATGTTTTTTCCTTATTATAATCTGACCTAATCTTGGTTTAAATGTGAGACTTATGTCTGCTTCAAGCACCATATGTTCATTGATTGGCATGATCTAGAATATTTCTTTATATTTGAAATACTTGGCTGTTTTTTATGCAAGATCTTTGCTATTTCTATTTTATTTTATTTTTATTTTTCACTGCAGCTTGGACTGTGTGCACCCTCTACAGTCACTAATTTGCTAGGTCCCTTCGATTTGGGGTTTTCCGGTGTCCGTCTCCCTTGATGGATATGCCCTGGGTAAGTGCGCCAGTCCCGGGGGAATGCATGGGTGGTCCAGATGGCTGGGTTGTGTGTGTGTTGGCTCAATGCTACGTCTTCATGTTCCACGCTGCTTTAAATTCAAGAATAAATTGAGGATGTAGAACTGCATATTGTTCAATATGTATTGATTCCTGTCAATTCTCTTTTAAAGAAAACATGATTGGTGTTGTCAACCAAATCCCCTGAAGAAGCCTGTGACAGGCGAAACATGTCGGGATACTTTCTGACACAATCATCACTTTCCCATTTGGATAACCTCTAACCAAATGAATGTGACCTTTGGTGTTCTTTTAACATTTTGTATTCTCTGATCCTTTTGGAACTGTTTTATTCTATGTAACCAATAAAATATTTGATTTTATGTACAACTTTTGAAAAGTTTGTTTCTCTGCACCGCATAATCCCATTGGGGAACACCCTTCCAAAAAATCAATTATGTTTAATTGTTTAGGGATGAGGTGCGTCACCAACTAAAACTCTGATTTTGGAGAACTGTGGTCGGGGGATCACCTTATATTCACTGTACATTCAAAGTGTTCAACAATCCGTATTCCCAAAACACCAGCAAAAAGAAACATTTATGTACTGTGTGGAATGGAACACCATAGACATGCCTGGATAAAAATACAGAAGACCTTGGCTAGCAGGCTGAGCCTTCTATGTTATAAAATAAACCCCCTGCACACAGATATACTTATGATATAAGATCTGGCAGCAAAGTGGGAAGCTGGTTCGAATCCCAACTATGGCACAACCTGCCTGGTGTTTGCATGTTCTCCCTGTGCCTGCGTGGGTTTCCTCCGGGTACTCTGGTTTCCTCCTACATTCTAAACACATGGTGGTAGGTTAATTGGATCCTGTCTAAATTGGCCCTAGTATGTGTATGTATGAATGTGAGTTAGGGACCTTATATTGTAAGCTCCTTGAGGGTAGGGGCTAAATGTACAATGTATATGTAAAGTGCTGCGTAAATTGATGGTGCTATATAAGTACCTGAAATAAATAAATAAAACAAATATAGGTTGTATTAAGTACTGCTTACCGATACAGCAGCCATGGCTCCTTGGTACAGCTCAAGCTATGTTTCAGGTAACTGTAATCCCAGACATCTGCAAGGTCTGATTTGTTGTATACATTCCAGGCATGATCCCATTCCTTTTCACCACCCACTGCGATACCATAGCAGTAAACTGTTCCTTTAATGGACTGTGGTATTCTGCAGGATTAGATACCATGGATAAAATGTTACCATGTTACTATCAGAGGTGATCACACTATTTTACTAAGGTAGTACAAGCTGCAGCGGTAAAGCACACAGGGTAATAATCAATGACAGCCTATGAGTTTAGCTGAATTAAGCAAATCAGTGAAAAATAAACTTCACCCCATAACAGCTAAGTACCGTCATACTTAATTCTCCAAATGTCGTTTTCCAATGCTGGCTGCTATGGACAACATCATTGTAATTTCAGAGTTTGGCACATTGATATACTATTGAGTACTATTCCCACAAAATCTCTGACCTTCAGTTTCATTAGAAAGGTTATTTAAAAGTGGAGATACAAATGTTTCCTTTCCTTCATAATCAAACAATTAAAATTACCAGATCATGAGATGGCATGTAATAGACAATAAACAAACAGAGAGGGTTCAATTAATTTGGACCTGACTACATGGGCATGCGGCCGCCCCTCCCTCTAAAATTAAAAAAAAAAATTTACTTCAGAAATTTTGGGTTTCCGTCCCCTTAAATTTTAAATCTAGTTTAGGCGAGAAGGACTTGTACCCTGTGACTTAGGGGAGAATTCCAGAAGGTCACATGGTACATTAGAAGGATAATGGGGCTCAATATGTAAAGGGGCTCCGCACTGGGTCTTGTGCCACTTGGTCTGTGTCGGGACGACAAGCCCCCCCACCTTCCCTTGTCCCAAGGCACGTTATGTGGCATTGTCACCCTTTATATTGAAAAGGGGACTTGTTGTTATATTACCTGGTGAACAAGTTATACTTAACTCCCCTGTGCAGTTGGTTTTGCACAGAGCAGCCCGGATCCTCCTCTTCTCGGGTCCCTCTTTGCTGCTCCTGGCCCCTCCCTCTGGTGAGTGCCCCCTCAGCCAGCAGCTTCCTATGGGGGCACCTGAGCTGAGTCAGAGCTCCGTCTATCCATTCAGACACAGAGCCCCGACCCGGCCCCGTCCCCTCTCTCCCCTGATTGGCTAACTGACTTTGACTGACAGCCGCAGGAGCCAGTGGCGCTGCTGCTGTGTCTTAACCAATCAGGAGGAGTGTCCTGGATGGCTTAGACATTCATGGACATCACAGGAGAGAGATAAGGCTCAGGTAGGTATTAGGGTGGCTGGGGAGGCTGCTACACACAGAAGGTTTTTTATCTTAATGCATAGAATGCATTAAGATAAAAAACCTTCTGCCTTTAGAACTCCTTTAATGACTGAGCTATTTTGATTTGCAGTTGAAAAAAAAACGTGCAAGTTTATTAATAATTAATTCAACAGTATATTATTATTATTGATTAATATTACACCAATAAAGGTGCCACGACCAAAATTTTGCCAATAAAGTTGCATGTGTCTTTCTATTTTATTAAATACGTTGGTATTCATGAGAGGGAATAAGGTGCAGCCTATATTCCCATGTACCTGCTAGGCCTAGTTTAATTGGGCTTCCGTCTTTATAAGATTGATATTTCCTCCCCCATGTGCCCTTTCCCCTGATTTCTCTGTCAAAATCAATCGCTCAACTATCAACCTGCCCCCCCCCCCCCCCAAGCCAAGGTGCTAGGTGTCGTCCTGGACTCTGAACAATCCTATCCCCACATCCAATCCAAAGCTTGCAGCCTCAACCTCCGCAACATCTCCAGAATAGGCCCCTTCCTAACCAATGACACCACAAAGCTTCTAATTCACTGCCTGGTCAATGTCTCACCTTGACTACTGCAACTCCCTCCTTATTTGCTTACCTTTAAATAGGCTATCCCCCCTTCTGTTCATCATGAATGCTGATGTCAGGCTCATCCACCTTACAAACTGCTCGGCGTCTGCTACCCCGCTCTGCCAATCCCTTCATTGGCTGCCACTCAACTAACTAATTAAATTCAAGATACTAACAATAACTTACAAAGCCATCCACAACTTGGCCCCCAGCTACATAACTAACCTGGTCTCAAAATACCAACCAAATCGTTCTCTTCTTTCCGCCCAAGACCTCCTGCTGTCTAGCTCCCTTGTCACCTCATTCCATGTTCGCCTCCAGGACTTCTCCCAAGCCTCTACCATCCTCTGGAATGCTCTACCCCAGTCTGTCTGACTATCTCCTACTTTGTCCATTTTCAGACGATCCCTGAAAACTCATCTCTTCAGAGAAGCCTATCTGGTCCCACCTAACAAATGTACATTTATTTCCTCCATCAGCACACCCCCCACAGTTATTAACTCTTGACCCTCCCTCTTAGATTGTGAGCTCTAATGATGTATTGTAGGGCTGTCCCGATACCGATACTAGTATCGGTACTGATACCAAGCATTTGCATGAGTACTTCTACTCGTGCAAATGCTCCCTATGTCTGTTCCGTTACCTGGACACTCTGGGATGACCAGAGGAGGGGGGCTTAGTAGCACAGAGGAGGACACAGAGGGAAGGATACAGGGACACTCAGGGATGAGCGGTGCGGCGGTGGGGGACATTACAATCAGTGATCTCCCCTCCGTGGCATTCAGCTGCTTTATTGAAAGCTGAAAGCCCACAGGGAGAGTGTCCCAGTATCTTCCTCTGTGTCCTCCTCTGTGCTACTCCGGGCCCCCCCTCTTCCTATGGTTCCCGTGTCAGACTCCGTGTTCTCCTCCAACCCCCCCCCCTCTGGTCCCGATCTGTCCTCCTCCGCCCCCCCTCCGGTCCCGATCTGTCCTCCCCGGTCCCCCCCCCTCCCCTCCGATCCCTTCTGTCCTCCAGTTCTCCCTTTGTCCTGGGATTGTGCCTGTCATTTACCGGCTCCTTCCTTTTCTGAATGGACAGAGTCAGTGACCCTGTCCATTCATAACTGAGCATTGTAAACGGTGCTTACGATGTCTCAGTTTATGAATGGAGAGAAGCCGCTGTCTGCTCTTTATTCATCTTCAGTGCAGCTGAGGCTGCTGAAAAAGGGACTGGGGAATCTCTATCCTTAGTCCCTTTCCCTGTCTCAAAGGGGAGATGTTGGGGGTTTAGACCCCTGACATCTCACCAAAGCCAACAGGGTTGATTAAAAGAAAAAAAAAAAAAAACATTGTAAAAAAAAAAGTTTTTAAAGTAAAATTGTAAAAATAATTCAAAATAAAATAAAAAAAAGCAATGGCATCGTCCACTAGCATTGTAAAAAAACATAAATTGTAAAAAATAAAAAAAAAATGGATTAAAAAGAAAAACTACTGACAGTCCACGCCTCATCAGGGCCATCTATCAATGCCCATCAGTGCTGCATATTAGTACCACTGTCACATGACATTAAAAAAAAGTATCAGTATCAGCGAGTACTTGAAAAAACTATCGGTACTTGCACTCGGTCTTAAAAGAGTGGTATCGGGACAACCCTAATGTATTGTATTTGTACTGTCTACCTTCAAGTTGTAAAGCACTGCGTAAACTATCGGTGCTATATAAATCCTGTATTATAATAATAATAATAATAAGGGCAGTGTGCACAGAGATATTTTTTAAGGCTTTCAGCAGGTTTTATTCAACTTTGTTGAAGCTTTTTAAGAACTGTTCAATTCCAGTTTGGAAGTGTTAAATGCGGTATAATGGATGTGCTGTCTGATACTATAAACATCCCAGTAGCAGGCTTTCAAGAAGCTTAAAGTGACACTAA
>BLSH010115852.1:16117-38831 GCA_018402905.1 Glandirana rugosa
GAGGATCCTCAGGAGGATCCTCACCTCATTGAAAGGGCCATTAAAAGTGGAGAAAAAATTATCGGGAAAGTTACTCCACTCCTAGGAGGACTCCTAGGAGGGGGAGACCCAACTGGTATTCGCCCCCTAGACATGAGTATGGTAGGGATGAGTATGTCTACCCAGAAGTAAGGGGATGGAATAATTATGAGGATTCCTATCACCAGGATTTTCCCAGGCCCCAAAAAGAATATTTAAGGCCTCTAGAAAGAAAAGAGGAACTAGAGGGGGGAGGCACTCCAAGAAACAAAAGAAAAAGGGAATAAGTGGTGGGGGTATCTACAATTTGAGTGGTAGGACCCTGACTGTTGAAGAAACCACCATTTTAGATAAAGGACTGAAATTTGCCCCACCGTGCGGACTAAATAAATTCCACACATATATGGACATTCACAAATATACCAGAAAGCTCAATATTAAAAGGTATATGTTATCTAACCCCATTCAACGTAATGGTAGCTGTGTTGGAGAGATTAAGCATACACAACTCTCCAACGCATCTCTCTTTAACCCTCCGGGAGGAATGGCCCCTTCCATTAAAGTGTTTAGGGATGTAATGCTTAGGGATTTAGATAGGATCAGGGTTAAGTGAAATAGAATGAATAAGACCTTACAAGATGGCTTTAACCAGTTATGTCTTGACAAAAATCTTGTTGTCCGCCCCGCCGATAAAGGGGGGGTGGGTATTGTGATATTAAATAAATCTGATTATTTGAAGAATTTGAATGAAATTGTGGGGGACCGTGAGACCTATACCCCCCTGCCTTTTGATCCAAAGCCGGGGTATAAAAAAGAATTGGAAGCTTTGGTTAAAAAGGGCAACGATTTAGGTATATTGAACAGAAAGGAGAAATCCTTCTTAATTCCTAAGGACTCACGGATCCCCATAATATATTATTTACCCACGATTCATAAAAGCCCCACCAATCCCCCAGGTTGTCCCATCATTAGTGGGATTAACTCTTTAACATCAAGAGTGGGGAAGTATATAGACAAATTCTTGCAGCCGCTGGTCAAAACCCTTCCTGCATATATCAAGGACACCCGGCATGTGATCAATATACTAAGAAACTGCCCTTACAGAGAGGGACAATGGCTGGTAACGGCCGATATTACGTCTTTATACTCCAATATTCCCCATGATTGGGGTTTATCTTCGGTAGAGCATTTTTTGAATAGGGATCCGTCTTTGCCTTTAATACAAAAGAAGTATATTATGGAGCTTCTTCAATATGCAACCTCCCATAATTTCTTTTGGTTTGAAGGTCAGTATTTCCTTCAACATAGGGGGGTGGCCATGGGGGCAAAATCTGCCCCCAGTTTGGCCAACCTCTTTATGGGGAAAAGGGAGGAGAATGTCGTCTATGCCCAGAACTGACCCCAATTGGTTCTCTGGGCGAGGTACATAGATGACGTCCTCCTCCTATGGGAGGGATCAGCTGACTCACTAGAGACCTTCATGTTAGAGCTTAATAAGAATAACAGAGGCATAAAACTGAAATACTCAGCCAGTCAAACGCCAATTGACTTTTTGGATTTGAAAATTAGGGCAGAAGAGGGTGGAATTTTCACGTCCACATTCTTTAAGCCCATGGATAGAAACTCTTTTACCCCCAATGATAGCTGCCATCATAAGGTTTGGCTTAACTCAATCCCGAAAAGTCAGTTTATGCGTTTGAGACGGAATTGCTCTAAAATAGAAGATTTTCGTGAACAGGCACAAGTTTTGAAATCTAGGTTTGTGGATAAAGGGTATAAGTTGGAACCTCTGAATCAGGCTTTGGTGAGGGTAGAGGACCTTGAGAGAGAGGATCAACTTTGGAATGCCTTTTATACCCAACTTTTCCACTCAACATTTTAGCATTAAAAGGTTGGTCCACAAACACTGGCATATTTTGAAGAGTGACCCGATTTTGGGATCAGTGCTACCAGAGAAGGCCCAGGTGGTCTTTAGACGAGCCCCTAAATTGAGGGATACTCTAGCTCCCAGTGTATGTAACCCTCCCCCAGTGAAATCAGCATTTTTTCAAAATATGAAGGGTTTTTATAAATGCAGGAGATGTGCTGTATGTCAGGTTAATAGCATTGGGGATAGGAAAACTATTACATTTTGGCCTATATAGTAATGAACTTGACTAATATATAGGATTAGAACTAATGGTGTGGATACCGATATGTTTTAGATATGGTTTTAAAATGTTTTAAGAGGATGAATCTTTGCTGTAAGAACGATGATTCTCTGCGGTTGTAGCTGAGTGTTCGGCCGCGGGTAAATTACTGTATCCTAAATGTTAAGGATTGGTCTCCGATAAAATGGCGGCCGAATTTGAAAATGAGGCTTGACCAGCAGGAGAGTATAAATAGGTGGTGCGTCAGTGCATCGCCCATGCCCCTTTGAAGACATTAACTATAACGAAACATGTAGGGCGGAGCTTACGCGCTGACGTCACCACGCTGCTACAGGACGGGAGTATGGGCGATGTGTATTTGTTTGCCGGCAATTGATGTTGCGCTGTTTTTAAAGTATCCGTATGTGAGTATAACACTTATTTTTTAATAAACTTATTGTCAAAACGGTATCAAACTATTGGCCACTTCCTTTCTCTATTCTGGTGGGATTGCTGAGACGGGAGTGACGGATGATTATTAGGAGCAATCCAGGGCAAAGATAAGGAGTCGTGATATCGAGGTTGAAGGAGGAGGGAATCCTGAATCCTAACTATACCCGCAGAAGGTTATATCTGCTTGTGCATCTGACACATTAGCGATAGTGTGTCCTTTATTCACGGTAAGAGTACCCATCCTTGGGAACTCACAGGGTGTGCATGCCCTTTGGTGGTGGATTTCATCTATGAATCACTGGTCGCAAGGATATTTATTTACTCAATTTTCTTCACAAAATGTATGTATTGGGACTGAATTCTTTTTTGGACTTCTTTCTGAAGAGCACTACTATATTGTTCTTGTTTCACATACTGGATTATCACAGAATTATGGGATTATATGTTTTTGATAAGCAATTTATGTGCACATATATATTTTGATATTCATTTCAATTAGTGCGACATTTATTTTTGAAATTGATTTACTAAAACTGGAGAGTGCAAAATCTGGTGCAGCTGTGCAATCAGCTTAAAAGTTGTTTTTTTGTCAAAGCTTAATTAACCACTTCAGCCTCGGAAGGATTTCACCCTTTAGGACCAGAGCACTTTTTGTGATTCGGCACTGCGTCGCTTTAACTGACAATTGTGGGGTCGTGCGATGTTGTACCCAAACAAAATTTGCATCCTTTTTTTCCCCTACAAATAGAGCTTTCTTTTAGTGGTATTTGATCACCTCTGCATCATTTCTGATCGCCGCTATAAACAAAAAAGAGCGACAATTATGAAAAAAATATATATATTTTCCTTACTTTATGCTAAAATACAAATAAAAAAAAATATATAACATTTTTTTTTCATCAGTTTTGGCCGATTTATATTCTTCCTCATATTTTTGGATAAAAAACCACAATCGGCGTTTATTGATTGGTTTGCGCAAATTTGCCGCGTTTACGAATGATGAGAATTAATTTCTGGGGTTTTTATTTTTTTTTTATTTTTTACTAGTAATGGCGGTGATCTGTGATTTTTAGCAGGACTGCGATATTGCAGCGGACATGTCGGACCATTTTGACACTTTTTTTGGGACCATTGGCAATTACACAGCGATCAGGGCTATAACAATGCACAGATTACTGTGTAAATACCATTGGCAGTGAAGGGGTTAACCTGGAGGGGGCGCTCTAAGGGTTAACTGTGTTCCCTCACTGTGTTCTAACTCTATGGGGGCTGGGCTGGCAGAGGGAGGGGAGTGATCACGGCTTCCACATACAGGAAGCCCGTGATCACAGCCCTTCCCCCTCTGTCAGAACGGAGATCCGTGTTTACATACACGAACCTCCGTTCTCTCGCTCCGGGGGGGGGGGCATGTGGTAGCCAGTGGAGATCGAGTTCACCCTACCCGCTCCCTGGCCCCCCCGGAACACAGTGAGCACGCTCACAATACTAGTTATCGCGGCTGCCATCAGGTGATGGTGGTTTGCGATAAGAAGCTACTTTGTCGCCATCATGCTGTGGCGGGCGGTTGGGAAGTGGTTAAACAAGCTGAAGTTAGAATCTGATTGGCTACCATGCACAGCTGCACCAGATTTTGCGCTCTCCGGTTTTAGTAAATCAACCCCAGGGTGTTATGGGGACAGGAAATAAAGGGAAATCTCCCAAGTGGGGTAACATACAGCCCCAATTCAGGTTTTAATTCTTCCCCATTATTCACTGCATTGCTCTGGGAAGGAGACTCTCACAGATGCATCCCCTTTAGCCTATCGTCTTACAGCCATTGATTTCTACATGGAAGACTTCTAACTTTTCTATAGCGTACATTGGAGTTAGCTATAGCTTGTTTACCAGATAAGATTTAGTATTCCTAGTATTTTTGTTATTAATGCAAATGGCTCTCTCATCTGATTTTATTACAATATTCAATTAGAAAAAGAAAATGTGTTACATAATAAGAATTTTTGCGTAACTTATATCAGGAGTTATTGCATATGGCTGTATATAAAGAGCTGGATAAAAGTTAGGTTGATGAAGTCTGTTGATACAATATGTGTTTATATACTGTGTATATATACAGTACTGTGTAAAAGTTTTAGGCATGTGTGAAGAATTGCTGTAAAGTAAGAATGTTTATAAACATATGTATTTCATTTTTTATTTTAATCCATTCACTAAATGCAAAGTGAACAGAAGAGTCCAAATCAAATACATATTTGGTGTGACTGCCCTTAGGCTTCAAACCAGTATCAATTCTTACTCTTGCACACTTTGTCCACTTGCACAAAGTCAGGGATTTTGAAGGATTAGAATCAATGTATGATTAATCAATTATACCAAGCAGGGACTAATGATCATCAATTTCATATGTAGACTAAAACACAGTCAACTGAAATGGAAACAGCTGTGTATGTAGTTTAAAACTGGGTGAGGAACAGCCAAAGGTGAGGTTGTGGAAGACAGGTTCATGTCACAGGTCATACACCATGGCAAGACTGATCACAGCAATAAGGTACTTATACTGCATTGGCAAGGTTTATCCCAGCAAAGATTTCAAAGCAGACTGGAATTTCAAGAGGTTTGGAACAACTTACCTGCCGAGTTCCTTCAAAAGCTGTGTACCTAGAAGAATTAACGCTGTTTTGAAGGCAAAGGGTGGTCACACCAAATATTGATTTGATTTGGATTTCTCTTCTGTATATTTACTTTCCATTTTGTTAATTGAGAAAAATAAACTATTAACTCTTCTTTTTCTGAAAGCATTCTTAATCTTACAGCATTTTTTTACACCTGCCTAAAACATTTGCACAGTAGTGTATATATATCTTTCCATCATTAAAGCCTACAGGCACATTACCCCTGGCAACCTTCTTCTGCTGTGATCACCTATGTTTCATCAAATATTTTTCAGATTTTCTGGTCACAAACTAATTTTGAATGACAATGTATAAGTAAGCCTATATGACCAATTATGACCAATTATGTTTCCACTAATGACAGAAAAAAATGAGTAGCCCACAACTATCTTATGAAAAAGCTGCCTCCTGCCCGCATCCTCCACCAAAAAAAAAAAAAAAAGAAAAAGCTGCCTCTGCCTCTGGTGCCTATAGTGGCTTAAACCTACTGTGCCTAATGATAATCCAGCCCTGTATATATGGGTGGCCATACTGATGCATGAGGTAGACTTGTAAAATATATTAAAGAGACACTGGAGTTGATTTACTAAAGGCAAATATGCAAACAGAGAAAAGGAAAAGGGCGTACGACCACCCTAGTATGATACTGTTTATTTAGACAAAAAATAAAAACAAACAATCCATAGATTGCATTCACATTTCTTAATGCAAATATAGGCATGTAATGCACAAGTTCTCCTCTTCCAGGTGGCTGCTGCAAGGGATGGCAAGTGGACGAGGATCATCCGACCTCCCTAATGCCAGATGGCAGCTTACAGAGAGCCCGGCACGACCTCTGGCGTGTCCTGCAAACCACACATGTGCCCGGACCAGCTGGTGTTGCGCTGCGGTGATAAACCAAAGGGAAGCCAATGGGGAAGAAGACCAATGTGTCAGTCCACAAGGTCGCTAAGACAACATGTTTCGGGAAAATATCCTTTATCAAGTCAATGACTTGATAAAGGATATATATCAAGTGACTTTATCAAGGGTGACTTGATAAAGGATATTTTTCCGAAACATGTTGTCTTAGCGTCCTTGTGAAATAGAAAAAAAGTTGTATAGTGATTGGTGTTCAGTTCACCCTCACCAAAATGGAAGTGCAAAATTATATACAGAACTTAATAAAGGGTCATAAAGTAAAGACGTGAATCTAAAACATCATTAGTTGCAAAAATTCATGTTATAAACATGATTGATCACAAAAAAACAGTTCATTAATGGAAAGTGTGTTTGTGAAAATAGTTCATCAATTCAGTTCATCAAAAATAGCAAAAAGTCCTTCAACTGTGCTCATAAAGTGCAAAGTGCACTCTATATGGAGTGCTCCACCACCACACACATGACAGGCGTTCACACTCACCAGAAGACAGATGTATATGAGCCCAGTAACTTATATAGTTGTAAAGCGTCTGACGGAAAAAGAGTTCCAAACATCAAGCCGGGATCAGTGCCGATATCCCAATAATCCTCCCACAGAGGGAAATTGGCGACCTTGTGGGCTGACACATTGGTCTCCTTCCCCATCGGCTTCCCTTTGGTATATCACTGCAGCACGACAAAGGTGGATCCAGGCGCATGTGCGGTTTGCAGGACACGCCAGAGGTCACGCCGGGCTGTCTGTAGCTGCCATCTGGCATTAAGGAGGTTGGAGGATCCTTGTCCACTTGTCATCCCTTGCAGCAGAGGAGAACTTGTGCATTAGATGCATATATTTGCATTAAAAAATGTGAGTGCGATTTATGGATTATTTTTTGTCTAAATAAACAGTGTTATACTAGAGTGGTTGTGCGCTCTTTTCCTTTTCTCTGTTTGCATAGACCCTATTCCACTACCCAGTGGATTAATAAGAGAGCTGCGGCGCCCTTAGTGACAGAAGATATTGTTTCTTCCTTCTTAATCAGGATTACCAGCTGGATTTGGGAGCTTTTTTCTGACCAGCGCCTGAACTAGTAAAGTGTTTGTGTTTTTAACTAAAGGCAAATAGGCTATTTACTTTGCAAGGGAAATTTCCTCAGCGCTAGGTAACTGTGGTTAAGCTTTGCTGACATCCATCATCCAATCATGTGTAAGCAAATATGTTGTTTTATCATCCTTGCATTTGATTGGGTGTTCTTTGCAAAGTGATATTTCACCTCATTCACTAAGCTTTGGAGAAAATCCCCTTGAAAAGTGTAAATTCCCTTGCAAAGTGAACAGCCTTTTTGCCTTTAGTAAATCAACCCCACTGTCACCTTGCCTAGTGACTTCCTCTTCTGAAGCTGGTTCCTCTATCTAGCATGTGGCCTCCTCTCCAGTGACAATGCTCGGGCCTAGCGGCCATTCCCTAGCCATGAACACTATTAAATGAATGAGAGTGTGACATCAGCACCCCTCCTCTAATTGTGACACAGCAATACTGATTCATGGAATTGTGACTATTTATTTATTTCAGGTACTTATATAGCGCTGTCAATTTACGCAGCGCTTTACATATATATATTGTACATTCACATCAGTTCCTACCCTTAAGGAGCTTACAATCTAAGGTCCCTAACTCACATTCACACATATACTAGGGCCAATTTAGACAGGATCTAATTAACCTACCAACATGTCACTATAACCTGGCAAATGTTTTTTTGTGAATTGTTGGAGCCCTTTAATAAAACGAAAACCTAACATAGTGGGTTTAGTAAGTATGGCAATGCTTACTTTAAACATGAATAACAGTACGGCACTTACTGAACAAAAAAGTCATCAGCGGTTTCATCAAAATTTCTTTGAAGAACACTTGCATAATGTTGGAATATTGGTTTAATTCTCTTCAAGATGTATTTCTGAAACAAACAATCAGAGTAAGTTCTAATATGGAGATATCATTAAAACAACCCTGACCATGGTGCTCCTTGGGCCTCATCTGTGCCTGGCTATGTAGTACAGAATTAGACACAGACTGCCAATTGGTATTTATATGTGAATCAATAACAGAAATATGGTATATGCAACACATAAAATGTACAATTGCAGGAAAGAAATTTGCTCCATGTATGGCCTGCCATAATAATCAATACATGATATACATAATAAACAACAAGAAGACAATAGTAAGGGCTCAGGTAGATGGGCTTTCTGCTTTCATTAATGGTGTATTGTGGATAGTTATATGCAGAGCGAAATAATTAGTTTAGTTTTGTTTCGTTACTTACATAAATTTGTTTAGTTAGATTTGTTTCATTCGTTTAATTTGTTTTCGTAATTCGTTCCGTTTATTCATTTTCAAATCGATTCGAAAAGTTTTCGAGTCAATTTCGAATAGTTTTCAAATTCAAAATTTTCCAATTTCCAAAGAGAATAAAATAGAATAGAAAATAAAGGAATAGAATAGAAAAAAAATGGAATACAATAGAAAAGAATATAACAGAAAATAAAAGAATATAATATAATAGAGTAAAACAGGACAAAATAAGATAGAACATAAAAGAAGAGAATAGAATAGAATAAAAAGAATATAATAAAATTGATTATTACCATCTTCTGAAATTCAAATAGAATAGAAAAGAACAGAATTAAAAAAAACAATAGAATAGAACAGGAATAATATAACCATTTTCCAAAATTCGAATAGAGTTAATTCAAATTTGAATAGAATAGAAAAGAATAGAGTAGAATAGAATAGAAAATAGCACAATAGTATAGAAAAAAACAATAGAATAGATTGAATATAACCAGCTTCCTATTCTAACCTATTCTTTTTTATTCTATTCAAATTCAAATTAATTCTATTTGAATTTTGGTAAATGGTTATATTCTTTCTACTCTATTCTATTCTGTTGCTTTTTAAATATATATTATTTTCTATTCTATTATAGTCTATTCTATTTTTTTCTATTCTATTATTTTCTGTTCTATTCTATGCTTTTCTTATGTATTCAAATTCAAATTTATTCTATCTGAAATTTGAATTTCAGAAGATGGTTATATTCTTTCTATGTTATTCTATTCTATTTTATTCTATTCTATTTGTTTCTATTAAATTCTAGTCTAGTCTGTTCTTTTATTTTCTATTCTGTTTTGTTCTGTTTTACTCTATTGTATTCTATTCTTTTATTTTCTGTTATATTATTTTCTAGTCTATTATTTTTTTTTCTATTTTATTCCTTTATTTTCTATTCTATTTTATTCTCTTTGGAAATTGGAAAACAATTAAAATTCGAAAATATTTTGAATTTGAATTTGAAAACTATTCGATTTCGAAAACTTTTCAAATTCAAAAACTTTTCAAATTTGAAAACGATTAGAAAAATATTTGAATTTCGTCCAAATTTATTTTTTCATTATTTTGGATTCCTTTAAATTCGGTACCATTGTAATTCGGAAAAACTAAAATTTGTCCAAATTTTAATTCGGCATGAAAGGAACCGCACATGTCTAATTGTGGATGCCTGTTCGGATGCTATGTTTCATTTGCTTTGTATTTCTTTGGATGCAGCAGGTCACATGGAAGACATAGCAGGTCTAATACATTTTGCACTTGAACACATCTTTGAGGAGAAAAACCTAAAATTGCCTTTGTAGTCACAGCTTTACATGACAAGTGACTAGGGGCTCATGCACATTTTTATACATATATTACAGTATCTCACAGAAGTGAGTACAACACTGAAGAAATTACACTTTGTTACAATGTAAAGTAGTGAGTGTACAGCTTGTATAACAGTGTACATTTGCTGTCCCCTCAAAATAACTCAGCACACAGCCATTAATGTCTAATCCGCTGGCAACAAAAATGAGTACACCCCTAAGTGAAAATGTCCAAATTGGGCCCAAATATCAATATTTTGTGTGGCCACCATTATTTTCCAGCACAGCCTTAACCCTCTTGGGCATGGAATTCACCAGAGCTTCACAGGTTGCCACTGGAGTCCTCTTCCACTCCTCCATGACGACATCACGGAGTGGTTAGATGTTAGAGACCTTGCACTCCTGCATCTTCTATTTGAGGATGCCCCACAGATGCTCAATAGGGTTTAGGTCTGGAGACATGCTTAGCTAGTACATCCCCTTTACCCTGAGCTTCTTTAGCAAAGCAGTGGTAGTCTTGGAGGTGTGTTTGGGGTCGGTATCATGTTGGAATACTGCCCTGTGGCCCAATCTCCAAAGGGAGGGGATCATGCTCTGCTTCAGTATGTCACAGTACATGTTGGCATTCATGGTTCCCTCAATGAACTGTAGCTCCCCAGTGCCGGCAGCACTCATGCAGCCCCAGACCATGACACTCCCACCACCATGCTTGACTGTAGGCAAGACACACTTGTCTTTGTGCTCCTCACCTGATTGCCGCCACACACGCTTGACACCCTCTGAACCAAATAAGTTTATCTTGGTCTCACCAGACCACAGGACATGGTTCCAGTAATCCATGTCCTTAGTCTGCTTCTCTTCAGCAATCTGTTTGCAGGCTTTTTTGTGCATCACGTTCAGTAGAGGCTTCCTTCTGGGACGACAGCCATGCAGACCAGTTTGATGCAGTGTGCGTCTGATCACTGACCGGCTGACCCCCCACCCCTTTAACCTCTGCACCAATGCTGGCAGCACTCTACGTCTATTTCCCAAAGACAATGTCTGCATATGACTCTGAGCACGTGCACTCAACTTCTTTGGTCGACCATGGCGAGGCCTGTTCTGAGTGGAACATGTCCTGTTAAACTGCTGTATGGTCTTGGCCACCGTGCTGCAGCTCAGTTTCAGGGTCTTGGCAATCTCCTTATAGCTAGGCCATCTTTATGTAGAGCAACAATTTTCTTTTTCAGATCCTCAGAGAGTTATTTGCCATGAGGTGCCATGTTGAACTTCCAGTGATCAGTATGAGATGGTGAGAGCGATAACACCAAATTTAACATACCTGCTCCCCATTCACAAGTGAGACCTTGTAACACTAACGAGTCACATGACACCGGGGAGGGAAATGGCTAATTGTGCCCAATTTGGACATATTCACTTAGGGGTGTACTCACCTTTGTTGCCAGCAGTTTAGACATTAATGCCCGTGTGTTGAGTTATTTTGAGGGGACTGTACATGGCTATACTCTTGTAAACACCAATGCTTCTTTACCCAAGCATACATTCCCTTATAATACATGTTTACTAGCACTGGTATAGTGACCAACAGGTGCAGGAAGTGCTACCCACTGCAGTCAGCATCTTGGAGGAAATAGATCTTGTTGTAAACAATAAAACTTACAGTATGTACAAACAGTTTACACAAAAGAAGCAGCAGAGTGCTTGTAGTGAGGTCTGTTAGGTGCTCAGGATATGACAATGAAAAAAACCTGCTTCCTCCGGAACCTAAATCCCACTTCCTGCCCAGTTCACACACATATCCAAATATCATCCAAACCGTCCTCTCTGCTCCTCCCAAGACCTTCTACTCTCAATATCCTCAAACTCTCCTCCTATGCTTGTCTCTAGGATTTCCCCAGAGCCTCTCCCATCCTCTGGAAGTCTCTACCTCAACCTGTCCGGTTATCTCCTACTCATCTCTTCAGGGAAGCCTATCATACCTCCAACTAATCTTTTACCACTTCCATCAGCTCATTTCCCACAGTTACAACCTTTTGTACCACCTGCCCCACCCTATTAGATTGAAAGCTCTTCTGGGCAGGACCTTCTTAATCCTCTTGTATTTTATTTTATTGTAACTGTATTGTCTCCCTTATATGTTGTAAAGAGCTGCATAAACTTTTGGCGTTATATAAATTCTGTATAATAATAATAATAATAATATACACAGATATAAAAGACCTTTATATCCAGGCTACGGTGTGACCTGAATCAAATACCACACTACAACAGAACTTCTTTGCCAGGCAAGAACATCATATGTATGAGAATCAAGGCAACTGCAAGAAGATGAAGACAGGGAGAGGTCTCTTTTTCTTAACTATAAGGCCTCATACACACGGGTGTAATAGCAAAATGACGAGACCGACATCAGGCAAAAATTGGTGTCAAAAACGCGATTTCGTCTGCTATTTTTGCACCTGTAAACGCAGGTCAACGCCGCTACAGCGTTAATGCGCGTTATTGAGCGTTTTGCCGGCTCAGCGGCAAAAACGCCTTAACGATACAGCCTCGGAACGCGTGGGTCCTGCGTTCGATTTACCGCTTAAGAACGCCGACACCATCTACAGCTCAAAAACGTCAGCGTTTGTATGGGGCCATTGAATAACATGGAGAGACGCAAAAAATGCTGCGGTAAAAAAACGTCAGTGTACATGAAGCCTAAGAAATAGAGTGTGAGGTATCACTATCTATGTTATTGGACCTTGTATTTTTTAATAATGATTTATACAGTTATATTTGATCTCTTATACTATTAATTTATGTAACACCATCTATATTAACAGCTTTATAAACACTTAAAAGTCATGGTGATCAGCCATCTGGTTTGTTAATCTTGAGTTTACATCAGTCTTACAGCAATGTCTACAGGAGAAATGACTACCCTGACAGCAATAGAAAACTGGCAGTTTTGTGACATGAAAAAACCTGTTATGCAACTTGGGTGGCAGCATCACTTACTTTTATTAACTAAAATACACAAAACATGTTAATTTAGGTTAACTTAAAGGCTAGTTCTTACAAAGTGATACAGTATTTTAGTAAGAGGTGGAGCCTGGCAGATAGAGTTGGTTCCTGGCTTTCCAGCTTTCTGTTTCGATTAGTCCAATATGGAGATTTCCCTATATACTAGTTTCTAACTCCTGTTGCTGTCCACTTGGGAGTGTTGGGTGTTCAAGGCCTCCTCTTGCATTCTTATAATATAAAATAAATAGATAATTCAACAAGTAGGGGTGGTACCCCACTTATAATGACCACACCAGCTTTGCAGATCCAGGAACAAGCCCCCAAAAAGCATAGGAACTGTCAGCTGGTTTAACGCTCCAACATCTGGAGCTAACAAAGTAGTGCATAGTGCACTCTGGAGCTAACAAGGGGTACACAATAGGGTAATGAAGGTGATGTGTAGCAGACAGAAGGTTGTGCACTAAAGTGGATCTAACAGAAGGCCATATTATGGTGTGTTGTAGCATACACTGATGGGTGAAACTGAAAGAGGGAGAATGAAGTTTTATCCTTTATACAAAAAACAATTTTCTGTAAAACCTGGAAACCTGTAATCTTCGGGGAACAGAAACATTCTGGCTGGCATTTATTTTTTCCAAACTGTTATATAGGATTTTTTTTAATGATACCGCCACAGGACATAAATGTACTAGTAAACAAAATATAATTACTTTTATAAGCGGAAAAGAATGATATGTCATCAGTGACTTCTTGTAGGAATGCATGTGTTTCAGAACAATATACCATACAATTACTTCCATTTCCTGTTCCAGGTATCTTGTTAAACTGAGGGCAATTTCATATTCCAGATATCCAGAGCTATAAAAGTGAAAAAAAATGGTGCATTATACACTTTTTACTTCTTACACATTTACAAATTTTAAGACAAACCAACATTTTCTGTACAAGAAAATATGCTGTGTTCCATATTCTATATAAGATAATAAGCCTCACTGCTCCTATCTTCCAAAGGAACTGTTCAGTAAAGATAAGGTGACTCCAATAGCTTCACTATGCTCAGGTTCAGATGGCAAAAACTATTCTGAAATATCTTGCCATATTTCCCATGATTATGGCCATTTGTAAATGGAGCAGATAGACTCTGCTGGCAAGGGAGTTATCTTGGGGGGGAAACAACACAGCTGGTGTAAAATATTAAAATAACTAACTACTGGGGGTGTTTGCTGCAGTCTGCAGACAAAAGTGGCCAGCACACCATACTGTAGATCTCAACATTTTACTGAGATCTTAATAGCAAACCATAAATCATGCAGTAACAAACATTGATGTTCCAGAGACTCACTGGACCTCTTTCTTAAGGTTAGAACATTTCCTGATAAAAAGTCTGGAACAGTGATCTCCATCCTGATTGAATGATACTGATGGCTGGAACAATTAGAGGTATGTATTTTGCTCTCTTGCTCATAAAGTACGTTGAAGACTGGCGCCTCTCAATATAATTTTAGCTATTTATCCCTTTAAGTATGTGGGTGAATTGCAGCAGGTATCATACATTTTGGGCATACTTGTTCCACGTGATAATGGGATAATGTGGATGAAGGGTGTAATAGTACCGAAAAATCGGTAAACGTAAAATGGCTGTAGACCCTCACATATACCCAGTGAAGTGAACAACCTCAGATGATACACAGAGATGAAACAAATCCTCCTACACAAGTTTTACATGTATATCTGCTGTCTTCCCCTTTCTACACCCTTCCAAATGTGCAAATTGTGTTGTGAAGTTTTGTGGAGACACCTGCTTTGGAGAGCTGCGTGTGTGCTGAAGGCTGCTATGACAGCTGACAAGGACTGTGCTAAACCTTGGGGTTAAGAGCCAACCATGAACTAGCGGAGAGAGGGGAACGGTCATTCCTGGGAACCAGGAGATTTGGAAAGCTGTACATGTGGTTCACCCCTGCAGGGGTAGCGCACTCTGGTGAATGAGGACACATTGGGGTTTGGATTCACAATTCTCCACACTGATTTAAATGTGAAAACTGCACAAAGTCAGTCTGGAGAAGAAGCTCTGAAGAGGGTATATAAATACAATGTACAAATATATCAAAGGTGACTTCAGCAACTGTAATAAACTGTTTACTCTAAGGTCCCTGAAGAGGACTTACAGCAACGATTTGAAGAAGAAAGGAGGTTTAACCTTAGATTAAGAGAAGGATTCTTTACTGTTAGAGCAGTAAAATATGTAATTCCCTCGCTCCTAGATGTCTTCCTTGGGAAGCAGAAAAAATAGGGTGATAGGAATTGTTACAGAAACAAAAAAAAAAAATCACACACACAAACCGAGCTTGAAGTGAATAGATCTGTTTTTGTTTTGTTTTTTTTTAAACCTGGTAACTATGTAACTATATATACACTGTATGTGTTTGGTGTGTTTGCTCATTGTCCTCCACCTTATAACAGCAGACATGTAAGTCTCTGAAGCATTGGTGCTTGTTGCTGCATGAACTATGCTTCTGTCTACAGAATTACATGGTGTCTCTGTTTGCCGAGTACCCTTTATAATGCATTAGCCATGGCAGTACTGGCAGACATGAGATTCCAAGCCTGACCTGGCTGAAGCCCAGAATAGCTGAATGTATTACAATCAAGGCCACCTGTAACCGACAATATGTTGTCTTGATCACCATTATCTGTCTTTTTTGTGGGCATATAATAGCCTGAATTTCATTTGTATTTGTTCCTTTATCAGCTAAGTTAGAATAAACACAATCCACTATAGAGGTTTCCTGTTGAAGTATACACCCCTGTCTCAGATCCCTTTTTAATAATGTACTACTCCACCCAAAAAAAAACACACACACAAACGTGTGAGAACCAGCAAAGCCTTTGCCAGAAAAATAAATACTCTTTAGAATTCCTATATATATGAATAGACATGACTCTAGTACCAGTTTTCCAAAATATTCAATTTCCTACTCACTTTGCCAACGTAAAGGCATCATCGATGAGCTGAATTCTGTTTACTACTGACAGCACCTGCATAGTGAACAAGCATGATGTCACAAGCCATGGCAGTGAATGAACACATATTTTTTAAACATTAAAAGGATAGTTCACTTTTACAAAAAAACTGCCTATGCAGGTAAGGGATGTCTGTAGATTAAAACAAACTGTGCAGCTCTGCCTAAAAATAAATAATACCCATGCTATGGGTGTAGGTCATTTACATACCTTATGAAGCCTGATTGGAATACTCCCAGGATGTTGCTAAGTGAGGCCTAGTGGCTCACCTCCACCATCACAGGAATGAACTCTTTCTCTGATTCAAACCCCCTCACATACTTTTTTGTTACCCTGATGCTGTAGGGGCTCTGAGCTTACTCCCATGATGTTGAAGGTGAGCAGTGATGACTAGGCCTCACTTAGCAACGTCCTGGGAGTACTTAGCAACGTCTTTGGAGTATTCCAGTCAAGCTTCATAAGGTATGTAAATGGCCTACACCTATAGCAAAGGCTTTATTCGCCTTTAGGCTTCATGCACACAGGACGTAAAAAAAAGTCCAAAAAACGTCAGTAGCTGTTATTAGCTTTATATTACCGCGTTTTTTCCAGTTTTTAAAGGCCAGCGTTTTTTTCCTTTTTTTCCTCTCCTCAATTGATCTAAAACGCTCAAAAATGTTGGGGATCAACGTTTAGCTGTGTTTTTGCGCATTTTTGAGTGTTTGAATGTTTTTACAGCTGAAAAACGACTCTCAGAACCCACTGGTCTTGTTTTTTTTTTACAGCTCAAAAACGTCATTGCTAAAAACAGCTGATAACAGCCTATGTGTGCATGAACACATAGGATAACATGGTGAGGAGTTTATTGACTGTAGAAAAAAACGTCTGCAGCTAAAAACAGCTGCGGTAAAACAGTCAAAAAAACGTCCTGTGTGCATGAGGCCTTAGTCAGAGCTGCCCAGTTTGTTATCTACAGATGCCCCTTATCTGCATATAGGCAGTTTTGTGGTAAAGGAGAACTATCCCTTTAAACATTGCTCATTTGATTTTGTTACTTAAGTTAGCATACACACAACGCTCAATGTTACTGTAATACAGGAGAATAGCAAGCTCTGCCAAATTTATAAAAAAAAAAAACAAATATAGAGCTGACGTCAACAGCAATTAGCCAGAATTTTTCTTTTTTTTATGTAGGATGCAATCTGATTAGATAGACAAACAGCTCTTCTTTTGCTGTTTACATAGTACATCTAAATCCAAGATCAAAAAACTAATGCATCGTAGCTTACCAATTCTTGGTGAATGTGGTGAATGCATTGGTTTTCTTTTGGTCCTTTTTTTTTTTTTCACCCTGAAATCCTAACATTAACACCTCTCTGTCCTACGTTGACACTGCTGTACTGTATCTATAGAGAATCAGTGTCATCCTAGGCCTCCTATTCTCCAACTGTCATTGCCAAAATATGGGGGGACGTGTTCTGTAGTTCACAGATGTGACCTGGGAACAATGCTAACCGAGAACAGGATTTACATACACAGAGTCATGTATTAGTCACATTCACTGCTAAGAACTACATAAAATGAGACAACTTTGCATTAGTAATAGCTGGAGTAGAAAACATGTGCTCTCACTACAGTTGAGGAGAGAAAGTAGAGAGGAAAAGGAGAGGAGGCCAAGAGCATGAGGAAAAAAACAAAATGGGTAGGGGGGATGCAAGAGTAGTGAAAGATAAATAAGTATGTGCCAAAAGAGGGAGACTTCATAATGGGTAGGGGAAGGAAGGTAAAGACCTGGGAGAGAAAGGAAAGGCTCCAGAATCAAAGTAAGGGGGTGCCGGTTTTAAGGCCCCCAGAACTCATGGGAACTGTGACAGTTGGCCAGTTTCAGGCTCCCCTTTTTAGTCAGTTGGCAGGTGGATGGAGTTAGGATTCTAGTCAGCAAATCATCTGTCAAGAAGATCTAATGGAGTCAGATTACATGTTGTGGGTCAGCTGACCTTAGGAAACATTCCAGAACGTCATGTCACATGACCTAGTGTAATCTTCTAGAAGGGGTCTAACACCTATATGAGGTTGGAAGAGTTCCCCCTAAGGGCTTTCAGACAGCGTCCAAAAATTATTGAGAGTATCCTTTTATTAAAAATATTTTTATTTTTTCGAAATTGCAATGCAAATATTTTTAATAAAAGGATACTCTCAATCATTTTTGGACATTGCCTGAAAGCCCTTAGGGGGAACTCTTCCAACCAAACCTTTTCAGGGCGTGCAGCCCACTATCTCTCATTCCTCAATTCCGATTCCTAACACCTATATAAGGCAGCTCTGGGGGTCCCATTCTGCCAGTCCTCAAGATCTCCTGCCTGTCGGCTCCCCTCCTTGTTGTGGCCTAGAATTATTATGTTGTATGGTCACCTTTCTTGACAAAAAGGGGGATGCTTACTGAAAAAAAATTGTTTTTGATTTATGGCAACCCGAGCCGTAGTGGCTGGGTTGTTTTTTCCACTGGTTTGTTATGAGTGAGCTTCTTCAGTTATTATAACAGCTTTATTTATTATTGACTTGTTATGTAATAAAGTTATATACCAATAATAAAAGGCAGTGGCCATTTTAACTCCACCATTTAGTTCTTGTTTTTATT
Source organism: Glandirana rugosa (assembly GCA_018402905.1). Lineage (NCBI taxonomy): Eukaryota > Metazoa > Chordata > Amphibia > Anura > Ranidae > Glandirana > Glandirana rugosa. The sequence goes on from BLSH010115852.1 coordinate 34,633, forward strand.
TCTGTGCCCTATTTGCTGTCTACAGTCCCATGTGGATCTCCCTACAATGATTTTTATAGAGAAGCTAACTATCAGTGAGGGCAAGTGTGTATTGGATCCATGGGGAACACATTTTTAGAAATTTCATGTGGGTATCTACAAATATACTTTAAGTTTCTCATTAATTCAGAATTGGTCCATGTATCCATGTTTAACTTTCATAAAGCATACAAAATGTTTTCTCCAAGCTTTAGCGATAAATTGTTTGGCTGCTACAAGCACGTACGTTGTTAGCTTAAACTGAGATTTTGTGAGAGAGGGAGGTTTGAGAAGCGCAAGCCAAGGGCCTTTAGGGAAAGGACATTTGAATTGGGTATGTAGAAGTTTAAATACCTCATTCCAAAATCAATATAACTCAGGGCAGGTCCACCAGCAGCACATAATGGTATAGTTAACGTTCCAAAAGATAGCAAATAAGAGTTCATTGACAGGGATTGCATAGTTTAAGTTTCTTTGGTCCGTATTTACAAATCACTTTTTATCTTATTCAGAATATTTTGGAATACAGGCACTGAACTGTAGTGAACTTCTTTTAAGCATTACCTGTGGGTTTTCCTCAAGCGTTTTTGCAAGATTATTCCAGTTTTTTTCATCATAATTTATTCTGTAGTACCCAGTTACATTAATATTTAGTATAATCCAATCGTTATCCACTGTAGTCATTTCTGGGACAGTTTCTGAAAATAGGAAAGCAAGACTACATTTTGAATGTTAACCAGTATTTAATACCATTTGATAACTTTAGAAAGTTAGATACAAAGTCACAGCAATAGAATTGTATTTTACACACGTGTTTTCTCTCACCTAAAGTGTTTGGGAAGATAGATATTTGTTTTATTGTATACTTTCTTAATAACACTTGTGAAAGCTACAATTGCTCATAATTGCATGTATTCTAAAAAAATTAATTTGTCTTAAATAAGCCTTTACTACTCCATCACGTCAAGAGTGGGGAAATATATAGATTTTTTCCTCCAACCACTGGTGATGGGCACACCTTCTTATTTGAGGGACTCCAGGCAAATTATAAATCTACTGGGAAATGTCGAATGGAAATCTGACTATCTACTAATTACAGCGGATGTGACATCCTTATATACGTCCATCACCCATGAACTGGGATTGGAGGCCGTGAGGCATTTCTTGTGGCGGGATCCACAGATACCATGTCTACAGAAGCAATATATTTTGGATCTCCTGGTCTTTGCTATGTCCCACAACTATTTCTGGTGTCAGGGCTCCTTCTACCTCCAAAAGAAGGGGGTAGCCATGGGGGCTAAATTTGCCCCAAGCATGGCTAACCTCTTCATGTCCAAATGGGAGGAGGAGGTAGTCCTGACCAATCAGAGACCTGAGATAGTAATGTGGAGACAATTTATAGATGATATCATTCTCATCTGGAAAGGGGATGAGTCATCAGCGGCTCAATTCCTTGAGTTTTTGAATACAAATGATAGGGGCATAGAACTCACATACGAGATCAGTGCTTCTGAGATTCATTTCTTGGATTTGAATATCAAAGCCCGGGAGGGGACGGTCACTACTACCACCTTTTTTAAGAGCACTGACCGTAACAGCTACATCCCTGTAGACTCCTGCCACCATCCGGCCTGGATCTCGGGGGTCCCTAAGGGACAGTTTCTGAGAGTGAGGCGAAATTGTTCAAGAGTAGAGGATTTTCGCAGGGAAGCCCATATTTTGAAGATGAGGTTCCTTGAGAAAGGCTATGAGGAGGAACAGCTGGATCATACTATAGCTGAGGTGGAACAGCGTGATAGGAATTCATTGATCAAGGAGGATGTGACACAAACTAAGGTCAGGAAGGATTGGACCTCAACCTTTATAACCACTTTCTCTAAGCAACATCATTTAATAAAGAGAAGTGTGAGGAAACATTGGCCTGTTTTGAAACAGGACAACATTTTGGGTCCCACTCTCCCTGACAAACCAGGGATGGTTTTCAGGGGGGTGGGGAGCTTACGGAATAGGATAGCACCCAATGTCCCAGATCCTCCTGTTAGACCATCTTTTTTTGGGGAATTGAAGGGTTACTATCCCTGCAGGCGTTGTAGAGCATGTGAGTGCAATGCCCTGGAAGGGAGGAAAGTGAATACGTTCTGTTCTTCAGTCACTAATAAAGTTTACACCATTGGGACATGCATCACGTGCCACACTCGGAATGTGGTGTATTTGATAAAATGCCCCTGTGGGCTGGATTATGTGGGCAGGACTACACGTAGCCTGTCCATTAGATTAGGGGAACACGTTGCCAACATTAGAAAGGGGTTCCCAGGACATAGTGTGTCCAGACATTATGACCAAAAGCACAGAAGGGATCTTAATGGCACCACTTTTATAGGCCTGGAAAAATTCACTCCTCATTGGAGAGGGGCAGACGCCAAGAGAAGCATCTCCCAGGCTGAAACGGGCTGGATTTTTAGAATAAAAAGCTATGCGCCATTTGGGCTTAATATTGAATGGGATATAAATTGTTTTATTAACAATGCTTGAATTTTATGTCTCTATTTTTTTAAAAAAAAGACTTTGTTTCTTTTTTGTTTCATGTATTAGTATATGATTGAGTAGCTCTGTTTAGTCCAGCGATGGCTTTTTTCTCCCAGAAACAATCTCTGCATTTTTAGATTATATTAATGTTCTATTTTTACCAATTTTGTGTTTTTTTATATGGAAGAAGTGCATTCTTTTTTTCGGACACTAGAGGTCCTCATCATAAGATTCCCACACTGTTTCTTGGTTGTCTGGAGTCTGCTATGGGAGTGGTGGACGATACCAAGACACCAGGAAGTAGTTGTTCATTCCATTCACAATGGGTCATTCCATTCATAGTGGGTCCTGATCAAGGGGACGGGTTATGCAAATGTTGCAAGCTGGATAGGCCATCGCTGCACTGACAAGGAGTATAAATTAGCGTGGTGTGTACGGAGGGGCGTGTCCCTGATGAAGTCAGCTGTGACGAAACTAGTTGGATACACGCCCATCCGTTCACCACGCAACCGCACATGCGCGGCCCGCTGCGGCCATCACTGTCTCTGGCGTTTTTCTCATATGCCAAGTTTTACCTGAGGAAATGTGAGTGTATCTTATTTTAATCATTAAACTGGATTGGTTTTACGTTATCACACGATGTGAGGCTTTCATTTGTTTCATGTGACGGTGATTACATTAAACCATTGCTGACTGGGATGTGGACTGAGACCATAAGCTGACACAGGGATTACTGGCTGGAGAGCAGAGATTCTTTTGGACAGCTGAGAAGGACCTCTGGGAAGACCCAATTTATTAACACACGTGATATGACCGCTCTTTAATGGGGGTCACACACCTTGTGGTAAGGGCATAGAGTGGATGGTGAAGTGTGTCACAGGAGTGCTTCTATTTCCTGCACGGAAGTTGGGACTCTATCTACCTCTGACTCTTTCCATATGAACTGCTCTTTCCATATGAACTGTGATTGACACTCTCCAGTGTTGTTTATTCATTTTGGAGTTGTTTTTATGCCTTTTTTTGATCATGGATTTCATTTAAGCGCTGTACTCTTTGATATTTTAAAGCCTTTACTACTGAAAGTAGTCCTTGTTTAAAACTTCTCTTGAGCCAGTGTTGTAGTGTGGGTTTGCTGGTGCCTGGACAAGGCAAGTAACCCGTGGACCATTAGCACTCCCTGACTCCATTCCACCAGAATACACACACACACACACACACACACACATTTAGTAGTAAAATCTGTGCCTTACCTTACTTCCAAATCCTCCTCCCCTTCCAGCACAAATCCCTGTGACCCTTGCCCCCGATACCCCCTTGCAGCACAAACCCCCCCTAAATTTCCCCTTCTAATACAAATGCTCTCCCCCTTCTAGTGCAAATCCTCCCCCTTTTAACCTCCCTCTTTCAAGCACAAATTCTCTCCCCTCCCAAAACACTCCTCAGTAGTGTTGAGCGAACCCGGACTGTAACGTTCGGGTCCGTACCGAACTTTCGGGTGTCCGGGACCCGGACCCGAACACGGACATTTCAAAAAACGTTCGGGTTTGGGTCCGGACCTTCCCCTCCTCCTAAACCTTCATTCCATTCCGTGTCTAAAATGATGATTTACACACACACACACACACACACACACATAAGACCACCTTACCTCAGTC
>BLSH010115852.1:51182-72325 GCA_018402905.1 Glandirana rugosa
AATAACGGTTAAAAGGTCCCGGATGACTCTGAAGACAGTGGAGACTAACGTGAACTCCACAATGGACAGTGTAGGTTCCACTCCAGTCTCTTACACGTTTACTCGGAAGGAGTCTCTATAGACAACGACCAGGACCCCTACGTATAGGTATGTCGTGAGTCCGTCTGTAATTTCGAACAAACCTTTTAAGGACAGTGACCGAGACTAAATTGTTATTCAGGGGTTTGTACCACAAATCGCTAGTCACTTTGGACTACCCAACGTTGTCGGGAACTGAAGAGTGTAGTCGTTCGAGAGGGACGGGAGTGACAGGAATTTTCCAAACAAGCTTTAATGTCTGCCTGAGTGCTGTATGGATATGCATCCCCAGGACCAGCAACAGATATCTCTGAGGAAGGCTCATTTGCACATTCTCTGACCTCACCTTGGATGTGACAGGTAACACCTCAAGTGCAATCAGAGGTGACAGAAGTCTCAGTAGGCCCTGGAAAATTGGCAATAAGAATTGAGATCACTTGAATTTGAACAGGCTGCAGCAATTGTTCACCCGGTGCTTTAAATGTTACGTTGTTTCTAGCAACTACATTTCTAGAATTACTGTAGAAATTTATCAAAACCATTCAATGACAGTCAATAGGCATTTTAAGTAACTTCCAGGCAAATGTTGCTGATCTGGTCACTCAGAACAAGCTGAGTAGCAAATGACCATGGCAGCGACAAGTTTTTCCCCGTATATTTAGTTGTTGACTTCACAATATTTACATGATGTCAAATATCATGAAAATGTTCTGTGAAAAGGTAATGGTATTAGACAGGTGCTACAACTGACACCTAATGTTGCGTGTTTACAGGCTCCAGTGATGGAACTGAAATTGACGCCTTGAAATCGTGTTTTTATTCAAAAGGCTCATGGTTCGTTCACACCATCTATGTTAAGCTGTGTAGAGTTGCATTGAGGCTGGGTTCACACTTGTCCAACAAATGGACCGACATTGTGAGCACAAGTCGCATGAAGTCACCAAATCAATGTTTCCCTATGAGAGTCGTCTTAACTGGTCCGGCACAAGTCGGTCCGACTTTGAAAAAGGTTCCTGTACTACTTTGGTCCCACTTTGGTCCTACTTCAGCCCATTGAATATCATTGAAGTAGGGTCAAAGTTGGATCCTTGTTCTAACCATCCGACTTGTGACATCAGACTTGGTGATTGCAGCAGCAGTAAAAGGAATTTATCTCACACTGGGATTGTTTTGATTGGTGAAAGGACAAGTCACTATCTCAAAGTCGGAGCAAAATCTTATCTTGTTCATTTAAGTCAGATGTAAGTAGGACCAAAGTAGGACAGAAGTAGGACTGATGTTGCAGGGCAAAGTAGGATCAAAAGTCTGACCGTTTTTGTGTTGGATAGTGTGAACCCAGCCTAATCTGCGCAGATCAACACAGGCTCAATGCTAGGGCACAGAAAACAATTGTTACAGATTGACTTGCAAGTTGTAGGCAATTAATATTTTGGTTTCCTTTCCCACTACTCATTTCTGTGAAACAGGATTCTCTGCATTATTGAACCCATAATCAAAGTACAGAAATTGATTTAATACCATGTTTTCGATGTACAAAAGCAATAGCAAAAATCGAACAATTTGTAGCTAGCTTTGTGAATTGCTGTGTTTATATAAATAAATATCATTAAATCCTTATTATTTTTTTCAGCTGTTTGGTTCCTAGATATTTAATACTGTGAAGCCCTGGCTGGTTGTGGATGCTATATATGTATCGCGTAGGATTTTCATCTATAGTGAGGAGCTCCAGGGTTTGTGTGTGTAAATGAAGAAAATAAACTGTTTCTTTTCTCAGATCTGAGGTTCTGGTCTGGGTTCTGGAGCCTGGATGCTTTGTGGGAGCTTTGGATGGTATAAAGCCTACATTCCTAGGTCCACATCTTACCTGGTAGCCTACCTCACTAATTAGTTTAAGCTTTCTACAGACCTTTATATATGTCAACTGAACAATGCTCAATGTTCTCTTTCTGTCTCAGCTGTGATAGCCTGCTTTTCAGTGAAAGGGTTGACAGCAAGCAACATCAGCTAAAGTTAGACATAGACAGTTTGAATCTTGGCCGGTTCAGTAGGAACTGTCCGAGATTCAAACCATGTATGGGCAGGCTGAATGTACCCAAGTTGATCAATTGATCAACTTGGGTACAACCAGCCTGTCAAATTTTACATGCGATTATTGCTAGTGGCTGTTATAGCTGCTAGAAATAATAACTGTGAACACAATGACTCCGCAAAAGTCAGTGTTGATGGGGGAATTGAGCATTTTTTTCTGCAACCCATGTATGAAGAAAAGAAAATCGCTCTGTCTATGGCCAGCCCAAGCTAGTTCCCTTTACAGCTTCCTGGACGAAGAGAGCAGTGCCTCAAATGGACATAGTTAGTCAGGTTGAAAAAAGACACAAGTCCATCCAGTTCAACCAAAAAAAAACATATATATATATATATATATCTATATACACATATACATATACACACATACACACATATACATACACAACCAAATAATCCCATATACAATTCTTCCCCCACAGTTGATCCAGAGGAAGGCAAAAAACCCCAGCAAAGCGTGATCCAATTTGCTATAAAGGGGGAAAAAATTCCTTCCTGATTCCCCGAGAGGCAATCAGATACACCATGGATCAACTTTACCTAAAAATGTTAGTACCCAGTTATATTATTTACATTAAGGAAAGAATCCAGGCCTTTTTTAAAGCAATCAACCATGCTGGCCAAAACCACCTCTGGAGGGAGTCTATTCCACATTTTCACAGCTCTTACTGTGAAGAAACCTTTCCGTATTTGTAGATGAAATCTTTTTCCCTCTAGACGTAAAGAGTGCCCCCTTGTCCTTTGTGATGACCTTAAAGTAAATAACTCAACACCAAGTTCACTATATGGACCACTTATATAGACAGACAACTATTATTGAACAAAATGCTGGAGAAACTTGTAAAACAAGCTATATTGGCAAATGCTACACGTCAATCGTTGAACTCCATAATCACCCAGCAAATGTGACACCTTACTGAAGCCCACAAGGTTTTCTTTAAGGGGCAGAAGCAAGTGAACCTGTCACTACAGCAGCAGATACAGGACCTGTTAGAGAGGCAGGTGATGGCACAGGGGCGGACTTCTAGACCTAGATAGCACAGGGTGTAGAACTTATACTGAAGGATGATGTTGAAGTCTACTTCTAATGAAACAGTTGGGAAATGTGAGATGCTTTCTGAGAAGCACTGGGTGTATGAGCTAGCACCCTTTTTAATTGGAAGGTTTAAAGGGCCTACTTTAATGTATAACTCCAAGATGTATTTAAGTATCAAAAACTAAATGAAAAATTCTAGCCAGGTTCGGAACCCATTTTGTGAACCCATGAGCAGGCACACTATTGGTCAGGAAAGGACCTGAGTTCAGTTAGTGGCTCAAATGAGCAGATGGTTTGCTTGTTTTATGCTATGGGCTTGCCGTAAAAAGCTCTCCTGCAATGTGTTTAAAAGGACAAAACTGCTTGAGCTATTCCTGTGTGTCCTTGTTTTGTGCTGCCAATACCAGTTGAGTATGAGCTGAGCCTGCCCCCTTTACAATATCGAAAGTAAAACCAAGCTACTGAAATCTTTTGAAGTCATGCTGGAACCTAATAGGACTGGTGATGTTGATGATTTTGACAGTCGGGAAAATGGGTATGGGGGCATATTGGAAAATCCTTTGATGGTCTGTAATTGTAAAGAGGTTAAAAAATCTTGAAGGCCTTTTGCTACAGATTTGCTACCTATTGCCAGAAGCTGACATATCCAAGACTCTGGTATGAGATATGAAGAGATTAGACTTTGCAAAAGGGCCCGCTGCTGTTAGTTACAGCTCTAATGGGAATAGTGTGACATCTCTTACCTTACCTGAATCTTATTTAAAGTGATAGCACACCTATTTTTTTGCTGGTGTTTTTTTACTTCAGTATTCAGTTGTTCTAGTTTACTGCTGTTACTTTACATTATATACTAAGCGTGAGAATTTTATTTTAATTTATACAGCTCTTACCTTGTCATATGTGAATTCATCAAATAATAGCATTATATCATCCACATGACCAATGTCGTCTTCTTTCACTGATACAGCTCTGGCAGTTGCTCGAGCATCTCTTTCAAAAATATGTATCAGGTTGTGCACCATAAAAAATTCATTCTGCAAATATAAATCCAGTAACTTATTTTAAAGAAACATACTGACATTATTTACAAAATTGAGGAAAAATGTAAATTATGGAATATATTGTGTTTACATTGTATCTGGAAATATTAAACTGTAAAGGTAATGAAGCATACTGAAGAGAGCGCCAAATTTCACTTCTGCTTCTCCCTAAACCACTAATTACAAATTTAATTTACACTGCCCAGTTTATCCTTGTTTTCTTTTTTTTTTCCAGAACTCACAATTTTTTTTAAAACACAGTGCATTTATACAGTAATCAGTGTTTTTTTTTAGATCTGATATCTGTATAAATGTCAATGGTCCCAAAAAAAGTGTCAAAAATGTCTGACATGTCTGCCGCAATATCCCGAGAAAAATCACAGATCGTGCCATTACTAGTAAAAAAAAAAGTAAAAATGCCATAAATTAATTCTCATGGATTGTAAACGCGGCAACTTTTGCGCAAACCAATCAATATACGGCTATTGCGATTTTTTTTACCAAAAACATTAGGAAGTATATATATGCGCCAAAACTGATGAATAAATTAGTTTTTTATATATTTTTTTGGATATGTATCATAGCAAAAAGTAAAAAATATTGTTTTTTTAAAAATTGCCGCTTTTTATTTGTTTATAGCTGTGATCAGAAGTGCCACCAAAAGAAAGCTGTTAAGTCAGTTAAAGTGCCGCAGTGCTGAATCGCAAAAAGTGCTCTTGTCCTAAAGTGGGAAGTCCTTTCTGGGCTGAAGTGGTTAAACACAATACATATAACCCTTTTCTACTAAATCAAGCATTTATGGACCTCACAGTGAACTTTGCATTAAAATATAAACAATAAAATATATAAATAAGCGCTAGGTTAAAGCTGCTGCCATATATCACCCACCAAATGTAAGTAATCTCAGACAATAATATACATAAAAGGCAGCGCTTAAAAATGGTGAACAGTCGCAGTTTACCATAAAACACAGTCACTCAGTTTCACATATTGAGCAGCAGGCATCTGATAATCACATTCTCACATATATAGACACCGCAGTGAGTCTGTAACAATCCAAAGTGCTCTCAAATTCACAGGGGTGCAGGAAAGATGTCACCAACACTGCCCCGAGTGGATACAATTCCCTCTAGAGTAAGCTCTTACCAGATCCTATTAGACCAAGAGCACTGACACTGGATATAACTCCGACGAGCTCTCCACGGACCACGCTGTTCAAATATCCAGGTATGTGCATCACACTCTGTTGGACTCGTCTCAAAAAAGCATAAAATATGGTTCCATAGCGTAATCTCATTTCAAAAAATGTATTAAGATAACCAGCCCCCCATATATAATGTACTTACAAACATAAGCAATTAAAAAGCGTTTCAATAAATCCAGTCAGTTTACCAGTGAAGAGCCAGCAGGTGTCTCCTACCGAAACACCTATCACTCTGCGGCACTGCTAGTCTCCTCAGTTGGCGCGCTGACGTCAATGTTGGTCGTCATATGGCCCCACCCTGACACATTTTGTCATCACAACATCATCTGAGGGTGTGGCTACACAGCCCGATGTACCAGCTTTTATGACCACCCCTTGCTCAGATTTAACTTTTACAAAACTATGGTAGACATCCGCCAATTGGGCTATCACCACAACTGGAAGGATATTCACATCAGCAATATAAAACTGCTTTACATTCAGACTGGGCGTGTGCACCAACCATTAATTCTGTTGTGGTGCAAACCTCCAGACTTACTGTAGTTACATATATAACATGAATTGAAAATAAAGCTCCAACATATAATATACTAACAAATTAATTCACATTATTATTAATATCATCTAAAATAGAAGCAGGCTCCATATACGGTGCACAATATGCACACATATAAAATGTAACTCTACACACCCATGCACGTACCGTTTCCTATCCAAATGAAACATCTTTAATAGTTACTGATGAAACAATTGATATCCAGTTCTATATTCATACCTCCCAGCATAAGTGTGTTCATTAAAAATATCCATCTAGTTTCTCTCTTAGATATCTCCCTAACAAGATTGGATCCTCTCCACATAGGGTAAATTCTGTCCACCCCCCAAAAATTTAAACCTGATGGGTTTTGGTTATGAACGTTCTTAAAGTGCAGGGATACACTGTGATACCTAAACCCAATCTCAATGTTATGGGCCTATTCTGAGATGCGTTTCTTAAGAGGTCTATTAGTCCGCCCTACATACATCAAGCCACAGGACATATACTACGCGTGTAGTGCTACAGGTTATAAATTCTGATAATTCAAAATCGTTATTATTCCCAGTAGATATAAATTTCACCAACCCCCTCATCGGATTGTGTACTTGGTGGCACGCTTTGCATTTTCTGCAGGCAAATAAAACAGCACAATCCGAAAACATGCGGGGTCTAGAGGGGGGATCTAAAACTTTTTTAACCATCTTATAACCACAATTAGGGGCCTTCCTGTATATAAAGGAAGGGTTGTCTGGAAGTACTGGATTAAGAACCCTATCCATGCATAGGACATGCCAGTGGCGTTTAAAAATGCTCTCAATTTCCCTATATTGTGCATTCCTGTTTGTTCCTTATCCATCAAACATACTTCAAGTGGTATTTCCCCCACTTCCCATATAATCTCATCCAGTTGTTGCTCCCTATAACCTTTCTGGACAAATCTTTCTTTAATAATCTGAGATGAAGTCAGTCTCTGCAATACAATTCCTCCTGACTCTCAGAGTTTGCCCCTTGGGGATTTTTTTAATCAGTGGGGACAATGCCCACTTTGTAAGGGAAGATAGCTGTTCCTATAAGTGGGTTTGAAATAGACTTTGGTGTTAAGTCCATCTCCCTGTCCAAAAACACTAACATCCAAATAATGGATTTGTTCTTTATTCCACTGGCATTCCAATCTAATATTGTTATTATTGGTGTTCAATTCTAACATAAATTCCTGTAGGTAGTTCTCTGTTCCTTCCCAAATCAAGAACAGGTCATCTATATAATATATCTTTTGCAGAAAAGGAGACGATCCCTCCTCTTTCCAAATACAGATTTATCTTCCCACTCTCCCATAAATAAGTTTGCGAGGCTGGGCGTGAATTTCACGCAATGCCTCTTTTTTGTGAGTAGAACTGATGGTTATACCAGAAGTAATTACGAGACAAGCAAAAATCTAACACTTGTCTCAAAAACACTTTTTGTACAAATGGAATATCTTTCCTTTGACTCAAGGCCCAATTTAATGCAAGTAATGCATCATTATGTTGACTAATGGTGTACCGTGATGACACATCAGCTGTCACCAAATAGACCTCAGATTTCCCAGACAAATTAACTTCCCTAATTGGTTGCAAACATTTTTTTGTGTCCTTCAAATAAGCCTTTGTCTGGATGACACTAGTTTGTAAAAAAATATCCAAATACTGGCCCAATCTTGCTGGAGGATTTTGTGGGCCCTTGTGTACCTTTGGCAATGTATATATAGTGGGAATTGTACAAAAGCTTGGTACTAGATATTTAGTCTCCTTCTTATTGAGCACCCTGTTGCTTGATCCTAAATCCACTAATCATTGTAAATCCCTCTGGTAAGCACTGGTCAGATCAGAGTCAAACCTCACATGTGTATTCTCATTCACCAACATATTATTCAGCTGGGTATGGTAGAACATCTTATCTAAAATAACAACACCACCGCCCTTATCTGCCGGACGTATAATGATCTTATTTATTTCCTCTAGTTGTTCGATTCCTTCCTGAATATATCTGGGATTTATATTTTTCTTAGGGACTAAATCTTTTAGCACCAAGTACCTAAAACCCTCCAAATGTTGGTTAGAAGAATTAGCCAGTTTATACAGCGATTTGTTCTTCAAACCACTATCGATGCCAGCCATATTTCTATTTGTACCACTGGTAACTCTTGGTTTATTGCTCAAAAATGTTGTTTCAAATGTATTTTTCTTATATATTTATGTATATCAACAAAACCACCAAAGCATGCTTTTCTGCATATACAGACTGATTTTACTGTTGTGGGCTTAATAACACTTTAAGATTATATGCATTTTTCCTCATGTGTTTTATTATTTCCATTCTGTTTTCCTTAATACTAAGATCTTTACTGTTAGCTTCCTTCATTACCCATATGTTCCTTGGAAATGAACCTCAACAATACACTTCTGACATTGTCCCTATAAGGGCCCATCCACCCTAAAGTGATATCAGAGTTATAGTTGAAAAGTACCGGGTTCCATCTCTCAGTGGCTATTTTGTGGGTAGGACTGAAGACTGTTCACTGTATACTTTATTAATTATGCTCCTTTAAGAAGCTCCCAATATACAGCTCTATTTATCCACACTTAGTTTCACATGTCTTCTGCTGCCCAAGGGGTTCCTCTTTTTCAAGTTCCAAAGTTGGGCGGTATGAACAAACAAGAAAGAAATGGTGTCGTGATTCTTCAACTATATTGAGTCTTCTGATGCCTCTTTAGACACAATTCCTTCTGCACCTAACTTGCCTATATTAACCACAAATGGTCAGAAGTGGCTAGAAGAAAGAAATAAAACAAGGGAAAAATGGTCTTGGTTTGTAAATGTAGAATATTGGTGCTGCCCCACCTTTCCCTGCTAGAAGTGCCATGAAAGCAATTATGGCAAATACAGTCCTGTTTCCTAAAATAAATATAAACCTCTTCTTTTACATATTATTGTAAATTGTAAAGAATATTGAACAAGTATGTTCATTTCCACATGCCAAAAAAGCTGTAAACAGAGTAAAAACTGTAATACATTTTTGGCCTAAATAAGAAAGTTGTTTACGCAGAGAGAAATATTCTTGCAGGAAATGGCTCAGCAAGCTCCTGTGCTATGTTTAAGAGATAATTAGCCCCAAGTGCTCACCTACCCTTCATTCATTTCCATTTCTAGGTGGATGCCTTGTTCAACAATCTAGATAAAACTACACCCTGCTATGTTAAACAGAGAACCTCCATAATTGTCCATAAATGCAACATAGCAAATGTTTTACACTAGGAAAATGTGCCTGAAATTGCTTCCATTTATATACCAACCCTAAAGAAACACTTGACATATCCTGTGACCCCTTTTAACCAGTTTTCAAGGCTTGAATATTTTTCTCATCGTCACATTTATATAAATATACTTTAAATGATAGATGATGTTTTAAATGTCTGTTCATCACACAGACCTTTGTTATGATAAGGAAGAGCTCACAATCTACACTGCAGGGGAATGGACCATCAGTTTCTTCAGCTAATGGATCAACATTTTTTTCAACTATACTTTTTGTTAGTTTTTCAAATACAAAAATGAAACACAAAAGCATACCAACACAATAATAACGCTTACATATCGTAATAACTCTAGTGTTAAAAGCAGTTCCATGGAACTCTTCAGTTCTGTCTCAAACAAAAAGCCACGAATGATCATCAATCAGGAATTTTAGTTATTGTAACAAGAATTCAACCATCAATTCCACATTTGTAAAACTTAAACAGAATTAATATTGAAATTGTAGAAACTTCTGCCAGGCAGGCTTTTTATAACAGAAGAGACCCTAGTGGCTTCTTCTGTCATTAATGCTTTTCCCTGCTTGTGAGCGGTAATAATAATAATAATAATAAACTTTATTTTATATAGCGCCTCTAAAGGTGGCTTCTCAAAGCGCTTTACAAGGAAAACACAAGAAATACACAGGATAACAAGAGATACACAGGATAAAACATAATAAATACACAGAATAGCATAACATATGGGATAAAAGGGACAATTAAGTGAAAGCTTATCTAAAGAAAAAAGTTTTTAGATTTGATTTGAAGGAGTTTAGAGAAGAGGACTCTATGACATTCTTAGGAAGTGAATTAGATAGCTTTAGAACATAGCAGGAAAAGGATCTGTCCCCCATTGAGTGTAGGTGAGTAGGAGGGACACACAGTAGACCAGAATTTGAGGAGCGGAGGTTACGAGGGGGGGTGGGGTGGGGAGGGAGTTGAAAAAAGTTCAGAGAGATAATGGGGTGCCAAGCCATGAAGAGCCTTGTAAGTGAGCAAGAGGATCTTGAAGTCTATGTGAAACCTGATGGGTAGCCAGTGCAAGGAATCCAGGATAGGGGTAATATGATCACTTGTACCAGACCTAGTCAGGATTCTGGCTGCAGAATTTTGAACATATTGGAGCCGATTTATGATGGATTTAGGTACACCAGCGAGTAGAGCATTGCAGTAGTCAAGTTGGGAGAACACAATTGTATGGATCAGCTTTTCAGCTACAGTGTATCTCAAGTGGAAAAAGATGTTATGACAACATTTTGTACATGTGGCTCAAAGGTTAGACTAGCATTATATATCACCCCTAGATTTTTCAGATTTTGCCTGAAGCTCAAGTACAGTGCCATCTATAGATAAGCTATTTGGTCTGGCCTTACATAACTGATGGGGGGTGCCAATAAGCATGACTTCTGTCTTGTCACTGTTTAATTGAAGGAAATTATGGGCCATCCAAGGTTTTTATATCACAAATACAGTTACATAGGAGAGAAGCAACCAAAGTAGAATCTGGTTTAGTGTGGCTGTATATCTGAGTGTCATCAGCATAGAAGTGATAGTTGAGCCCATGTGATCTAAGCAGTTGGTCAAGTGGAAACATGCTAAATATGTAAGGGACCCAAGATTGAGCCCTGAGGAACACCGTACTTGACTGGGCCAGATTCAGATTTGAATCCACCAAGAGAAACAATGTGACAGCGATCAGTGAGATATGACTTAATCCATTTCAGAGCCAATTCTTAGACTCTAAATATGGTTTCAAGGCAAGAGAGTAATAGATTGTGGTCTACATCAAAGGCAGACCTAAGATCTAGTAGAATAAGAATAGTTAGTGACCCGGAATCAGAGGCTAACAGAAGGTCATTTGTGACTTTGACCAAGGTGGTTTCTGTGCTGTGTAGCTGCCGAAAACCAGATTGGAAGGGTTCAAATAGATTATTTAAAATCAGGCGATTATGTAACTGAGATGTCGCTGCCCGCTCGAGGATCTTGGCAAGGAAGGGTAAGTTAGATATTGGGCGAAAATTGTTTAAGTTGTCCAGGGCCATGTTGGATTTTTTTGGTACTGCGGTGATAGTGGCAGTTTTGAGGATTTTTGGTACAAAACCAGTGCTAAGGGAGCCATTTATGATATTGAGGATAATGGGGCATAGAAAGCTAAAACAAGATTTAAATAAGTGGGTTGGAATAGGGTCAAGTATGCAGGTGGAGGATATCATATTTGAGACCAATTTAGTTAGAGATGAAGAGTCAAGTACAGAGAAGTGGGAGAGAGAGGAGCCAGTGAAGCTAGGTGGGTCAGGAAGTGATGTGGATAAAACACGTGGTGTGCTAAGAATTTGATATCTTATTTTGTCAATTTTTGAGGAGAAATAATTGGAATGTGTTACAGAGCTGTGTTGAAGCAGGTAGAGTGGAGGGGGTGTGATGTTTTAATAGGTTGTCGATGGTACAGAAAAGTTGTCTAGGGTTGCTAAGATTTTTTTCTATAGCATGGGAGAAAAAGTCTGATCTAGCAGTCTCAAGTTTACCCTTATAGACACACAAATAGTCTTTCCATGCATGATAATGAACACTCGAGCCAGATCTGCGCCAATTTCTCTCCAGTCTCTGTGAGACTGCTTTCATAGAACGAAGGTGAGAATTATACCAAGGAGCCAGATGGGAGAATGAGAGGGTTCGAGTCCTTAATGGGGCATAGTTATCAAGGGAAGATGAAAGAGCTTGATTAAGGGCATTTATTTTGTCAACAATGGTGTCAAAAGGGGAGATGCAGGGAAGGGAGGAAATTACAGAATTCGCAAATTTGGGCTGTTCATTAGAAGTCCAGTTTTGATAATTTACAGAACAAGACATGGAAGTGTTAGAAATTGCTAATTCCAGATTGAAAAGAATGGCTAGGTGGTCAGACAAACCTGCGTCATGGGAAGAGCAGACAGAGACAATAGAGCCATTTCCAATTATAAGGTCTAGGGTGTGTCCTTTGATATGCATGAGGGTGCAGACAAATTGAGTTAGGTCAAAGCATTCAAGAAGAGACAGGGAGTCTTTAGCTAAGCTTGAAGACTCTGAATCAATGTGTATATTAAAATCCCCAAGTATAACAATACTTTTAAAACTGAGGCATAAAAATGACAGCAGATCCGCAAAGTCACCTAAAAAATCTCGGCAAGGCTTTGGTGGACGATAAACTGTAGCAATAACAGATGAGTGGGGAACACAGACTTTGAGAGCAAGACATCAAACGAGGAGAAAGAGGGAACATTTACAGGGGATAAAGTGTACAGCAGGCTGTAAATAACAATTAAACGTCCACCTTTACCTGAGAGAAGTGGAGGTCAAACAAATCATATCCCAAAGGGGTGAGATGGCTGAAAAGGATGCCATTATTTTGTTAGTGCCAGGTTTCAGTTAAGCACAGAAAGTCTAACTTATTACTTACAATAAAGTCTCAAATAAGTAGTGCCTTGTTGTTAGCAGAACGTGTGTTCAGGAGCACTGATCTGGCCTTCCTTGGAGGGTCAAAGGGAGTCAAAGTGGGGTCAGGGCATGATAGTGAAAGTAGGCTTTTGAGGTCTGCACCAGTGTGGGGTGGTCTTGCAGCCTTTCGCTGATAAGCAGGGATTGAGACAGCACTTGTACTTGAAGGAAGGAGAAGACGCCCAGTGCCATGATGCATATATCTCTTTGGTCGTAAAAATCCCAATATTCAGACAGAGATCATATGCGCCTTTGGACAAGAAATCATTTTGTTTTAGTTGCTGGAGTGCAGTGTACCTGAGCAGCATGCCTGAGAGATCCAGGTAAAGTGGTGGAGAAAATGTCCAGCTGTTTACAGTGCAGCACAAGGAAATTGGTCCAGTAATCCAACGAAGGTTTGGAGGTGGGTCAGCAGCAAGAGGTCCAGTGCAGGGCAGCGAAAGAGGTCCAGTGATCCAGGAAGATTTGGAGGCGAATCAGCAGCAAGAGGCAGGTTTTTAAGCAGCGGTCCAGTGCAGGGCAAATAAAGAGACCAAGCTGGGGCAGGTTGTGAAGCAATGGTCCAGTGCAAGGTGATGAAAGATCTGGGAAAATTCAGAGCCTGTCAGCAGCAAGCTGGAGCGGGAATGTGAGACAGGAGGCAATCACTTATAGACTAACAATCCCAGAGAACCGAGAGATCAGAGAAACCAATCCAGGGAATCTAAAAACCTGATAAATCACTCCTATAGTCAGAAGAAGGAGGAGGTTGAGAAATATAAAATGAAAAAAATAGAAAAAAAATAGTAAATGGTGGTAAATGGTGGTGTGAGGGGTGGCAGCCAAAATCTGCCAACGTTCCCTCTACAGCCAGGAGAAGAGCAAGGATAGCTTCTTCCACCTTGGAAGTTGGAGGTGTATCAACATAGCTCAACATACGTTTATGCCATCGCTCTGTGCCGCAATGAAGTAACTTCCATACGCATGCACGGGAGGGACATCCTCGTGGCTGAACAGAGAAAACCTGGAAGGAAGACTGGGAGAAGATGGAAACGCTTGGAGCAGTGACAGGTGCAGTGCATACTATCACATTATGGCATAAACCTCCTGGAGACCCATTAAAAAAAAAATAGCAGAGTTTAATTCCACTTTAATAGGGCACTCTTTGATCTCAAAAGAAATCTTTTAACAAGGTAGGAAAGAATTTTGATATCATTGAATAACCTAAGTGTTTACATTTCATGGCTACTAAAGAAATTAAAGCAGAATTCTAGGCATATATAAAAGACATAGATTAATGCAACTCTTTATATCAATAAAGCAGGATTAAACCCAAAAGCAAACATGCAATATATTGCAGATTAACAGTCCTTAAATGTGGTGGCTGCATTTGTTTTTTTTTCTTTAGGTTTTTTCCTTTATTTTAACCTGGTGATCCAACCATTTAACAAACTTCCTTTCGTTAGCCCTACATTGTTTGATATTGGAGGACAGGCAGGCTGTGCTCCCAGCACAGCCAGAAAACTGACCACACTGGGATGAATGTGCTCTCATGCCTAGCGTGGTCAGTTTGAATTAAGAAAGTAGGGGCGCTGGCAGAATCGCCAGATATTTCACACAAAGGAAGCAATACAAAGAGAACAAAATACTTATTAACACAAGTACATGATTCAACAGGCACATATAAGAAATATGAAATGCTGGGGTAACATATTCTTTCAGATATACGCTGGACTACTAAAGCCTAGTACACACGATGAGATTATCAGATGAATGATTGTCCTTTTTTTTTTTTGCATGCTAGTCTCCATATCAAATGCGAATAGGTTACTAAAGTACGAAAATTCTCCATTCTACAGAAGTGCTGTAATGTACTTGTTTTGTATTTTCGGACAAAACCTTTATTGATTAAATTTTTTCGTGTTTGTCCCTTCAGAAAATTTGAGATGACAGCTGTGTACTAACGACCAGATTATCATACGATCTCTTCGAAAGTGAAATTTTTCGTCTGGTTTTCTCATCGTGTGTACAAGGCTTTAGTAACTAACATCGCCATATGTCATATCATGTATTAATTATATTTACAAAAAAAGCTACATTTGGGACAAGGTGAAAAGTGGCACTAGACCAGTTTCTTATATTTATATAGAATCCCACAGTGAGATTTTTACACCTGAATGCCTGGCCCCATCTGATTTTCCCATCTGTTATGACTTTGATGTCCACTGTATTGTCCTGCCCATGAAGACTGGACTATGCATTTATAAATTTATCATACATTTGAAGAAAGTAACAGGTAGAGTAAGACCCTCTTGTATAGCCAGCAAGCAACATTGAGGCCCCAGCAGGAACAACATTAGTTAGCTACATACAAAGGTGTAACTGCATCATGTATAATAATGTCTTTGTGCTTACTGGATATCTGTCCCCCACCCTTTCAAAATGCATCCTTGAGGCTGGATTCACACCTGTCCGGTGCAAATTCCAGCCTGTTTGCTGCTGGAAAGGGGCGGAGCCACAGTTCGGCGGCTCCTGTCCGTTCTCACAGCGCAGCAGCTGCGGGAAGAGAGATGGGGAGGAGCCACGAGCAGGGGAAATATCCCCGTTCAGTGCGGAGTGCATCTCCGTGTTGGATGCGCTCCCATTGAACTCAAAGGGCTGGGAATTCGCACCGCACTGCACAGAAAACGCACACATTTTTTGTGCAATGCAGAGTGCAATGCACCGCACATATGTGAACCGGACACATTGAAAACAATGTGTTTTCAAGTGTCCTGCGAATTGGATGCGGTTTAAGCCGCATCCAATTCGCAGAGGTGTGAACCCAGCCTTAACAACACACTATCTAGGTTAAAAATCACTTCTGTCTTTAGAACACGTAATTCAATTTAGTAAAAAATCATACCTACCAGTCTCAGTTTGGGGTCAGCAAGGCTAGCCCCTGCATATTCCATGTAAGAGGCAAACCCTTCATTAAGCCATATATCGTTCCACCACTTCATGGTGACAAGGTTTCCAAACCACTAGATTAGAAATAAAACATGAGATGACAATGGCTTGTATGATTATGTGCTGCCAACAGAATATAAGTCAATTTATTGCCTGAAAGGTCAAAACACCCAAAAAACATTCTAACAAATTCTTTTATCTCTCAAGGACTCCAGTGGCAGAATTTCTTGGCCTTCATAAGGGGTTTCACTATGCCTATTGGTTTACTGGGCAGAACCACCAAAATTGCAAGCATAATGGATACAGTGCTAAAATTGCAGTTGTCTGCTACAATTTGATAAGATTATGGGGCAAGCGACAGCCCTCTGTACGTGTGGATAGGAGGGACGGTGGAGTGGCATATAGAGGAACTGATCCCCTCTATCTCCCTCATACAGCCGACCAGTTCCCCCCTCCCCTCTCCCACCGGCTGCTGCGGGGGATGATTTCAAGATGAAGAGTGGGGAAGGGACCTTTTCTTAATGAATAGAGTCAGTGATCCTCTATGCTTCAGTTTGTGAATACACGGGAAGCCCTGTACAGAGCTATTTCTGTCTATTCATTCTGTGCAGCTGAGGCTGCAGAGGAGATTGAGGGCTGTGTCCTAAATCTCCTTTCTCTGTCTCAAAGGTGAAACATCTGAGATCTGTGTAGACCCCTGATATTTCACCAAAGCCCCCCCACACACACACCCAGTGAGGCTCCTAAAAATAGTTTAAAAAAAATAAAACAAATACAATAACAAAAATAAAAAAAACCTACTGACACCAATGGTGGAGCTACCAGGGTTGCAAAGGTCACACTTTCATCCGGGCCCTGGCATTCTGCCACTGTGGAGGGGTCCTTTAACCACTTGCCGACCGCCGATCGGCATCTGACGGCGGCAAAGTGGCTCGTTCCCGCAAAACGCCGTCATACGACGGCGGCTGCGGGAACGAGTTTAGTGAGCGCGCGCGCGCCGCCGGAGTCGCGCCCGCGCGTTCACTGTGTTCGGGGAGGGCCAGGGAGCAGCTTCGATTGCCGCCGGCTACCCACGATGGCCCCCCCGGAGCGAAGGAGCGGAGGTCCGTGTATGTAAACACGGACCTCTGCTCTGTGTGAGGGGGAAGGGCTGTGATCACAGCCTTCCTGCACGTGAAGGCTGTGACCACTTCCCTTCCCCAGATAGTGCAGCCCCCATACAGTTAGAACACGCCCAGGGAACACAGTTAACCCTTAGAGCGCCCCCTGCAGGTTAACCCCTTCACTGCCAATGGCATTTACACAGTAATCAGTGCATTTTTATAGCACTGATCGCTGTATAAATGCCAATGGTCCCAAAAAAGTGTCAAAATGGTCCGACATGTCCGCTGAAATATCGCAGTACCGCAAAAAATCGCAGATTGCCGCCATTATTAGTAAAAAAAAAAAATAAATAAAAACCCCAAAAATGAATTCTCATCATCCGTAAACGCGACCACTTTTGCGCAAACCAATCAATAAATGCCGATTGCGATTTTTTTTATCGCAAATATGAGGAAGAATATAAATCGGCCAAAAACGGTGAAAAAAAATGTTTTTTTATATTTTTTTTTGTATTTGTATTTTAGGAAAAAGTAAGAAATTTGGGTTTTTTTGCAAAATTGTCGCTCTTCTTTTGTTTATAGCGGCGATCAGAAATGACGCAGCGGTGATGAAATACCCCCAAAAGAAAGCTCTATTTGTGGGAAAAAAAGGACGCAAATTTCGTTTGGATACAACTTCGCACGACCGCGCAATTGTCAGTTAAAGCGACGCAGCGCCGAATCGCAAAAAGGGCTCCGGTCCTAAAGCTGGAAATCCTTCCGGGGCTGAAGTGGTTAATGGTTTCTTGCATCTGGGCCCTGAAGGTACTAGTTGCGCCTCTGTTTATTAAATGCACAAAAGCACAATCTATTTCACTCAGTGTTTCTTCATTGTATAAGTGGGGCAACTAGAGGCAAAATGTGCTCAATCAATTTTATTATAATTTTTTTTATGCTATTCATTTCCTTCCTCTGTTGAGTAATAACTAGTTAGTTGATTCCCGTGGTTCTGTGATATGATGCTCATTATATATATCCATGTAATGGATATATTTTTCATTTCACTCATTTTTGTATCCTTTTTCTTCTGTGCCTTGCATGGATGCTGTTTTACAACTAATATATCTGGATCACATCTTACTTTTCAATAACATTTAGGGCCGGTTCACACTGAGGCGATCCTAGGCGATTTGCGATCCGACTTGTGTCGCCCCAATTTGCCTCAAATCGCCTGACATCAGAAATCCCATTGGAATGAATGGAGCCGTCTTAATATGCGCTACTCAAGTCCAAAGCGATTCCAAAAAAGGTTCCTGTACTATTTTCAAGCGGCTTCTAGGCGAATTGAGCCCATAGAAGTCAATGGAAGTTCGCTTCCAAGTCGGATCCCCGTCTATGAAGAAGCGACTTTCCAGGAAGAAGAACATTATTTTGCCAGAAGACACACCTCATATGTCCCAGGTACTCGTGTTGAAATCGCCTGAATTCGCCTGAAATCGCCTAAAATCGCCTGATATTGCGCAGAAGTCGCGCCTCAATCGCGCCGCTTCGCCTTTTCAAATCGCCTAGCAAAGTCGCCCCGAAGTCGGATCGCCTCAGTGTGAACCGGCCCTTAGTAAAAAGAAAATAGCAGCTGTACTTTAAGAAAGACTACCATAGTCCAGATATAACTGAAAATTCCAAGGAAAACAGAGAACATTTAAATTTTTTTAACATGAAATATGTCTGTACTTTCCCAGCTTCCTTTCAAACTACAATCAGATGGACTATTGCTAAGTAGGGATCTAATAACTTTATAATGTATGTAGGAGAATCTGGATAGGGAGATCTGGCTAGCTGACTCTAACCTAAGGCTTATACACACTATAAGAACTTTCAACAGCCGATTCTGACCTTCCGTACGAAAATTTCCAAATGGACAAACTCCAAAATTTTTCTCGTACGGGAACCAAATGAACGATTTTCGTTTAATGTGTACCATTTTCGTAAAAAAATCAGTAATGAAGACTGCGCATGATCAGAAGCGATAAACAACAAAAAAAGCGCCTTTGCCGTATGAGAATTTCTGAACATTATTTCCTTCCTCGGTTCCAACTTGCTGTGAAACAACTAGGAAAATCGGATGATCATTCACCCAATTTTCTTATAGTGTGTACCCCACTTTACTAAAGGTTAATTTCTTAGCCATTCCACCTGAACCTAATTCACTACACCAAATATATTAAAGTAAAATATATGTAATAGTAATTCAGTAATAAAGTGTGCTCACAGGCATCATGAAAGAAAAGGTTTGTGTGCCCTACATATTTTTCTATTTTCTTGTGTTACCTTGCTCCTGAATGGGTTCTCATCTTTAAATATTTAATAATTTCAAATAAGAACAATCTAGCAAAAACCCACAACATTTTACATATACCATCATTTAACTGAACAAAAAGTTTACACAATCAAGGGTGTTGATTAAAAACATATGAGAACATTTAAGTCAAGTGTTCCAATCATGTAATGAATTCCAACAATATACAGTATACATAGTACACATTTGTGTTTTTAGGTGTCAAACTTCACTCAGCTGCTTGAGTGTACATGCATGATCCTACCACCCTCAGGTAAAAGGTTAGGGTGGTGAGCACAGAACCATAACCTTTATGCTCCGTCTGGCATAGTGAGTGTTTGTTGCTGGACAGTTGGTTGGGACTAGAAAATGGATAGTACTTCCAGAAACTGCCATTGCCACTCATTTTACAGGGAACAATTGGCATGGCTCTATAACCTGACAAATAAACTGCTCTTACAAACAACAGCTGACTAGTCAAGTCAGGTGTCTATTTTTTTTGTCTGTGGTACCCCTATTTTGCCATTTAAAATATGGAATGTCATCTCTACATGTGTTGTTGAATAACACCTGTATGTTGGATCTTTTGCCATGTTGCATAATTCAACAATGTTTGAATTTTAGAATGCAGAAAGTCACTGTGTTTTTTTCCATGCAGGGCAAAGCAACAGGATGGCTTTAATACCCACCTTTCCCCAGCATATACTCACATTTTCTTCATTCCTCTGCTATTCCGCTTGCTGCTGGGAAAGAAAAGGACACCAGGCGCTCCCTTATATTAGGATCACGTGACACACTAACTTCTTCCCATGTGACAGTGCTGGTGCTTATTGATTGGCCGAGCACTGTCACAGAAGGCCAAGAAGAAAATCCTTATGTCTGTGTAAGCTTAGACTTGGATTCAATTGAAGCCTACACATGGTTTCTCCAAGTGATGAAAGAAGGGGCAGATGTGTGAAAGGAAAGTACAAATTAGAAATGCTGTGGGGCCAGCTGTAAAATTAAACTTTTTCTTGCCCTACCATGGGCAAAACACAGATTCAAGAATAATAGAACCAATGCTAAATGCAATTGTTATGTGATCGTTTTGTTTTATGACAAGGCTGACCAAACCCATTTCAGCATGTCATTTTCCTACAGATTACATTTTTTTTCTTTCTAGACTTTAAAAATGAATGTTCATAAGCCATTTCTACATTATGAACAGTTACTAAGATGATTTCAACTTGGCCATAATATACAGTGGGTACGGGAGGTATTCAGACCCCTTTACATGTTTCACTCTTTGTTATATTGCAGCCATTTGTTAAAATCATTTAAGTTCATTTTTTCCCTATTTAATGTACACACAGCACCCCATATTGACAGAAAAACACAGAATTGTTTACATTTTTGCAGATTTATTAAAAAAGAAAAACTGAAATATCACATGGTCCTAAGTATTCAGACCCTTTGCTCAGTATTTTGTATTACATAGAAACATAGAAAAGTGACGGCAGAAAAAGACTGAGTAGTCCATCAAGTCTGCCCCTTTTTATTTTTTTTTACATCAACCTTGTTGTTTGACTATGGATTTATGTTTATCCCAAGCATGTTTAAAGCCATTTACTGTTGACTGTCTCACAACCTCTGTTGGTAGTTTATTCCAATCATCAACCACCCCTTTCCCACCAACTACTAACCTTATTTGATGGTTGTCTCCAACACTCTGTCAGTTGTCATTTACCGAAATTTGTACGAACCCTATTTGTATTTAGGTATCAGTTTGTTGTTCCAACTACATTTTTTTTTATTTTTCCCCGTCTGAACTACCTGATGAGTCAGAAAAAGACGGCAGTGAAAAGATACAAAGATACATTATGTTTTATGACTCGTTTCCCAGACTTATGAATCCTGGTACACTATAAAGTCAAAAAGAAAAAATTATTTAGACGTTTTTACATTTGTTAAGACACAAAAAGACAGTTATACCCCACGACACACATGTAATTTATCCCTTTTTTACTTGAAT
>BLSH010115852.1:88846-116672 GCA_018402905.1 Glandirana rugosa
ACTTCGCGTGATAAAGATAACAATGAAACATTATATTTTACTTTAGTAAGTTAGGAGGGGACACTCAACGGAGGGGGGGCACCTGTGATGTAAGGAGGGACACTCCACGGAGGGGGGGCACCTGTGATGTAAGGGGGGGCACTCCACGGAGGGGGGGCACCTGCGATGTAAGGGGGGGCACCTGTGATGTAAGGAGGGGACAATCCACAGAAGGGGGGCACCTGTGATGTAAGGAGGGGACACTCCACATGGGACATCTGTGTAAGGAGGGACACCTGATGGCATCTGGTGGCAGACAACAGTGACAAGTGACACGCTCGGGGCTCCCACTGATTCTGCATTATGGTGAGTTGAATGATTTCATTTTATATTACAAAGTAACAATAGAAATAGTGCGCTTCAATCATCCTGACACCATAACAACCATGGTGCCGGGATCATTGAAGCGCCAACACCAGGTGATTGGAGAATCTTTATCTGCTGATTGTTAAACTTTCTGGAATACAAATATTGCTATTGTGGTGTAGAATCTGGGCCACCTGTCCCTGCATCCCGACTTCTTTCCTTCCTTCTCTTCCCTTCTCTTTCCTTCCCTCTCTATCTCCTTCTTTCTTCTTTCCTCCATCCCTCGTTCATCTGAGACGCAAGCCACGCCCCTTTAAGCCACGCCCACGTCAAATTTTCGCGCGCGCCGCACTTCGGGCTACAGCCCCTGGTCTTTTTCACACCTAGCAACTCCCCTGGTGTGAATGGACCACAATTCTTATGTTCTTCTAGGGGCTAAGCCTCAACCTCATTTTGGCTTACTGAACAAAGTGAAGGTAAACCTAGAATTTATGCTTTGAAGTCAAAGTAGTAGGGTTACAATGAAACTCAGGAGGGTGCACAGTGTAAGGTTTCCTGGCTAATAAAGGTAATAGCTGGTACCTTGGTGCATGCTCTTTAGGCAGGGCTTTCACTTTTAAAGGTTTAAAATAGCTGACAGGATACTTTTAAGTCGTATGCACCTGCACACATCTCTGTTCAGCAATGTGTGTACACAGCAGGTGTGCCGCCACAGCCTTCGCAGCAGCCTATAACTAGAATTAGCATGGCTCCATTGGAGCTGTGGGCTTCACAGGTGATTTAAATATCACGTAAGCAACAGATTTAACTCCTTATTGGCAAATGCTTGAGCTGAAAAAAAGGTATGGCATATAGTGCAGTTGTCAGTAAGGAGCTACTACCACTTGCTGACAAGTGACTACAATCACTGGTGGAGTCCTAACATTAGGGGCTCATTCACACTTTGGCATTCCTGTGTGTTTTGTTGTTGCACTCTTGTTAATATGCGTTGTCACGCATTAATGTGCATTGTGTTAAAGCGGTGGTTAGAGTTGCCGCATCATCCCTTATATAATCCAAAACACATATGAATTACACAGGTGTTGAGGCTAATTTAATGCAGATAAGTAACCAAGTGAGTTTAATTACCACCTTAATCAGCCACAGAACCTGTGTAATTAATATGTGTCCTGGATTAAAGGGATGATGTGGCAAGCCTAGCGGTGGTAAACTCTGTTTTATAATTTTAAGGTACAGATAAGCTTATAATAAAGCTTAGCTGTAGGTAAAATGAATATCTCCTAAATGTGCACCATTTAGGAGATATTCACATGTTTTGCAGCCAGTGATGTCGCCAGGATATGTGCACCTAAATAAAGGGCACACTGAATATGCTGTCAATCTGTGCCATGATAGTGACTACCATGTGCGTATGTGGAAGTGATGTCATTGTGGCTCGACTAGAGTTGTCACCTCACCTTTAAACCCGTACACATATTATTTACACATGTTGCAAGACTAATTTAATGCAGCTAAGGCACTGAGTGAGTTTAATTGACACCTTAATCAGCCACACCTGTGTAATTAAAATGTGTTTAGTTTTAAAGGGATCAGGGAGCAACCCTAGCCTCAACCATTCAATGGGGTGGAACCCGCAAACCTGTAAGGAAGACCAGGTGAAGATAAAAAAGCCCGGACAGCAGTGACAGCGCGAAGCTGGAGGGATCCGTTTTTCATGTACCTTTTTCATAATGTGCTGGTATGCAGTGCACTTGCAGGGGGACCAGATTTTATTTTTTCATTTCAGGGTTTAGTTACGGCTTTAAGGAAGCCAATTAATTTGCACATGCATTGTGTTAAGGCATGGGTGCTCAACCTGTGGCCATCCAGCTGTTGCAGAACTACAAGTCCCGTCATGCCTCTGCTTTTGGGAGTCAGGCTTGTAATGGTCAGAGGCTTGCAATTCTTCATGGGACTGCAGTTCTGCAACAGATGGAGGTGTATTACTGTAGGTTTTATTGTGCTGCAACACATGTGCATCTATGCTGTGCTTCCAACATGCATCATGCATTGCACTGCATTGGAGAAGTGTAAATAAGCCCTAAATGGAAGGAATTAGAGAGCGTGCTTGGAAACTTCCCAAGACATTCTACTTGTAGTACAGTAGTGCTCAGCAAGTATCCAGTGTCCTTTGTATGTATGGGTCATGAGTTGCAGGTAAATGTAGGAGGAATATAAATTCACAGGTAGATTACTAGTATATACAAATATATACTGGTTGGGAGTAAGATGTTAGGAAATGATCCAATTACCAGAAGCTAATTGCACTGAATCCTCTATGACAGGGGTCCTCAAACTACGGCCTGTGGGCCAGATACGGCCCACCAAGGTCATTTACCCGGCCTGCCTGCCCGCAGGGGCAGACTGACCATTCGGGCACTGGAGCCCCCACAATGAGTGGCTTGCACTCAGCCACCTGGAATCCGAAGTTACTGAGCTGCAGAGATCCCCTCGGACCCATAGGGGGAAATAGGAACAATCTCCAGCATTGTGCAGGGTGGGGGCGAAGACACAGAGAGCCACTCCAGCATCTAACAGTCCGTCGCAGGAAAGCTACACAGGGGGGCTGCTCTTAGTCCTTTCTCGCGGCTGTCTTTTAATCCGTGTGCCTGTTGGCAGCGGTAAGTAACCGGGCCTTGTTAAAATTGGAAGTCCCTCACAGGCTACCAGCAGCTCTGTGCAATCTGGTGGCGCTCCTCTCTCTAATCCCTGTGCACTAGTGAGGCTGCATTGATGGGCACTGGTGAGGCTGTGCTGATGGGCACTGATCAGCCTGCATTGATCCGTACCACCTCAACAGTCTGAGGGACAGTGAACTGGCCCCCTGTTTAAAAAGTTTGAGGGCCCCTGCTCTATGACATACTTATAACAGCTACTAACTATCCGGTAAAAAACCCAAAATACGATCCAAATTCCCATTTTACTTACCTGACACCGTGGTCACATGATGATCCTTCTCTCTTCTTCGCTTTACTTTCTTGGGTGTCCACGTCACTGCTTGCTTGTGACACTTTCCGTGTCTGAGTGCCCTCTCTCATAGGTCTCAGAGTAGGGGGGGGCGGTAAGGGGGCCAGTGCCCAAGAAGATGAAGAGCAGGGGAAATGGTCTGATCCCCAGGGAAACAAATTAGTTTGGCCCACAGAGGAAACTGTGACTTTGATGTATTACACTGCCATAGTTGCCAGGGACACTTTTTTCGATGTAGGTGGAGTATGATTGTAATTAGGGGTGGGGCATTCATTTGTAGGCATGGCCTGGCTGAAGGTTGAAAAATGCAGTGCACCCTGGCAAAAAACAGGCGTGATTTCAAGTATGCTAAATATTGGGCGTGGCTTAAAGGGGTGTGGTTAAATAGAGTCTGAGATGCCTTACATAGTGGAGAAAGAGGGAGAGGGAGAGAGAGAGAGAGAGAGAGAGAGAGAAAGAGAGAGACACTTTCAATGACTGTTTGGGCATAAGAACATGAGCACTGTGCAGCTGCTACTGCTTTCATACTCACAGATCTAAAGATTACAAAATCAAGAGAAGGGCGCACCGACCTAGTGCAGTACCGTTTAAAAGGTTTATTAAAAGTATTAGAATAAAAATATATACTCACAAACAGATCAATATAGAAGGCACAACAGCAATAAAAGGCGAACACAGCACCTCCAGGACTACTTTGACGCTCCACTACAGCAGGGAGGCCAGACCGTGTCCATATGACCAGGCAGATGTGTTTCCAGGGCGTACCCTCTTCCTCAGAGCCCACACAGCCAGACTCATCTCTCTCTGGTGGCCACGCCTGCTCACTTAGGACTGAACAATTTGCAAACAGCCAGGCATTACCTGACTTCTTAGGGGATGGAGGAAGTAGGGATCTCTCTGATTGTCAGTGACAGAGCAAAATTATTGGAATTCTGGCCAGGGATAGCTCTTCCCGGGACATCAGGCACATTTTTGAGATTGTCCCGTGAAATCTGTGACTGTTGGCAACTATGCACTGCAGGATGGCTTAAGCCTGTTGCACACTATAAGTTTTTTTTTTGGTTCAACCCAGCGGGCTGATCAAAAAAACTGACAGATCGCTGTACCAACACAAGCGAAGTTAGTGTAGCAATCTCACCCGCTGCGCCATTATGTTCTGACAAGCTGTCCACCGCCAGAGCACACTGGTCAGTGCTCACGCCCATTGGCTGCCATCAGTGATCGGATGCTGGTTTTCCAGCATGCACATTCGACAGAGGCCAGTCATGAGATCGGCTTCTGTTGGACAAGCAGCTGTACAAACGGGCCAAGAGTCAGCCAGTTTCTACTGTGCTGGCTGATTTTGGCCGATATTTGGCCCATGTGTACCCAGCCTAATGAAGAGATGATTGTAATCAAGACTGTGGAGTAATGTAAAGCAGTCCATAGATGATTTTTTTTTTTGTTCAACGGGTTGAACAAAAAAAAATAATAGTTAAAATATTGGGGGATTTGGTATATGTAGAAAAACAAAAGGCACACCACATCTGAAGAAGTCATAGAAATACCAAAAATAACAAAATGGACTTTAACACTGCCCAAACAGTAATGCACACTACAATCATTATTTAAAATCCTCTGGAAGGATTACTCCCCAAATTACACTTTATTGATATGAACATTAAGAGCTAGACAAAATCAAACTAAAATATTAAAAGAAAACAAATACATCAAAGCCCACTGTGTACAGCTAGTCAATCTAGCCATGCAGTGCAGCATTACAATGAGTATATATGTGAAAGCAATAACTCCTGTTGGAGTACATTTTCCATTGGAAATATGGCTCTGATTCCCGACATGTCTCGCAGAAGTCTCTGCCTGCTTCCTCAGGAGGATAATAGCCACTACTAATGAAAAAAGACAAAAAAAACATATATACAAAAAACATGAAAAAAAAGACTCAACTGCTACACGTGCCATCGTACACTGATAAGTGCTGCCGGCTATAGCTGCAGCAAAAATCTCACAGGCTGGTTGTACAGAATTAAATCAGTAGATCCACTTCTGTACAACAACCTTGCCCATACAGGGATCAACATTTGGCCGGTTCAACAGGGATTGCATGTATGGCCAGCTTAACTGATGCACAGTAAATTTCATTTTTGCCTGGAGTTGGGCTTTAACTTGAACAGATGCAATAAGGAATATCTATTCAGTACTGCGTAGCATTAGGTCACTAAATCTCTAGATGTACTCTTGGAAAAAATATTTATCAAGTACAACACTTAAAAAGAATAAATTTACCTCACTGCCCCTTTCCGTCGTGTTCACATAATCAAAGTCACACACCACAAAAGCAGTGATATAGGTTGACATTTTCAGAGTAGTGTTAAATGTGGTAACCATCCATTTAGTTCCATTTTCATCCTCCCTTTTGGACATAGCTGCAGGAAAAGGAATTCCATTTACTAAAGAGATATTCAAACAAACACAGATTTGACACAGAACAGAAATACACACATCCTACATTTCATGCAGTAAGTTATAAAGCACTGGGGATATTTAATAATGTAACATATACAAGGTGCACTAACCCATACCAACCTATCAGAAATCATTTCTTAACCCTTTTGCACTATAAGTGCTTAGATACAGTGCCTTGAAAAAGTATTCATACCCCTTGACATTTTGCACATTTTGTCATGTTACAACCAAAAATGTAAATTTATATTATTGGGATTTTATGTGATAGACCAACACAAAGTGGCACATAATTGTGAAGTGGAAGGAAAATGATAAATGGTTTTCAAAATATTTTACAAATAAATATCTGAAAAGTGTGGCGTGCATTTGTATTCCCCCCCTTTACTCTGATACCCCTAACTAAACCCTAGTGGGATATATTGCCTTAAGAAGTCACCTAATTAATAAATAGTCCACCTGTGTGTAATTGAATCTCAGTATAAATAGAGCTGTTCTGAGAAGCCCTCAGAAGTTTGTTAGAGAACCTTAGTGAAGAAACAGCATCACGAAAGCCAAGGAACGCACCAGACAGGTCAGGGATAAAATTGTGGAAACGTTTAAAGCAGATTTAGGCTATAAAAATATATCCCAAGCTTTGACCATCTCACCGGGGCCGGTGCTACCACAAAGCGCTACCACCTAGGGCGCAGCCATGCCCTCTGTCCCGGGAACACTTCCACCAATCCCCTGATGTATCCCGCTGAGTGCCCTGCTTTCACATCTCCTCATACAGTAACAGCGCCACCCGGGACTCCTTTGCTCCAGCCTGTCCCTCTGGTGCGGCCTGTGTCTGTGTGAGTACAGAGGAGGGGGTGGGGCAGGGCACAGTAGAGATCATGCTTGCATTGGGAGAGGTGCAGCGGCTGTTAGCTGACCTCCCGGCCGGCAGGGACACACGAAGCGACTGGATGGCGCTGGCTTGGCGGGGACACAGACACCAAGGAGCGGCTGGATGGCGCTGGCATGGCGGGGACACGGTCACCACGGAGCGGCTGGATGGCGCTGGTGGGGACTTCTATGCTATACTGCCCGCCCGCTGCTAAGGAGAGCTCTGATGTCATGGATGATGAAGCCATGAAGAGATGAGGAGGAGGATGGATCTTCCGATCTACACCGAATTGTGTGTGTGGGATGGGGGGGGGGTGAGTAGTGCAAGAAGTAGGAGTCAGGTAGGTCAGTGTATGGGTCAGGTAGGTAGGTCAGTGTAATGGTCAGGTACATCAGTGTAAGGCCTCATGCGCACAGGACAATTTTTGACGTTTTTACAACTGCTGTTTTTACCCGCAGACCTTTTTTTCTACAGTCCATAAACCCTCCATCATGTTATCCTATGTGTTCATGCACACATAGGCTGTTATCAACTGTTTTTAGCAGGGATGTTTTTAAGCTGTAAAAAAAAATCTAAGACCAGACTTTAAGGCACTGTACTTGGGCCAAATTTTGCAGCATCACGTGTCAGTTAACAATAACTCTGACTACTTTTCATGTCTTAAAACATTATTTTTTTATGAATGCTTTAATAATACATCTTTTTTTAGGGACACACACATATAAGGTTCTGCGCCCCCATCCCAAAGCCCCTTGTCCCCATGTTGATGAGGACAAGGACCTCTTCCCCACAACCCTTGCCGGTGGTTGTCGGGGTCTGCAGGCGGGGGGCTTATCGGAATCTGGAAGCCCCCTTTAACAATCCCAGCCCCCCCACCCTATGTGAATGAGTATGGGGTACATTGTACCCCTACCCATTCACCTGAAAAAAAGTGTAAAAAAAACCCACACTACACAGGTTTTTAAAATATTTTATTAAATCAACTCCGGCATCTTCTCCCCTCTCCAGCTCTTCTCCCTCTCTGGCGTCTTCTATCTTCTGCTCTTTTGCCGGTCTTCTCCGCTGTCCTCTTCCCTCTGTTCTCCCTCTCTTCTTCTTGCCCTGTTGACAAGACATGATCTCCCGCACAAATGCCGGCTCTGCTGTGTGCTGTGACTTATATTGACATGGGGTGGGGTCATCCGGAGGCCCCACCCCTTATGACGCCACAGCCCCTTATTGTCGAACAATTTTATAATAATGTCCCTCACTCTAAAATTGTAAAGACTTTAAATATATCATCATCTATAGTACATGTCATCAAAAAATTGCAATAATCTGGAGAAATCTCTGTACGCAAGGGACAAGAGATGCGCAAGGAAACACAATATTGGATGCCCGTGATCTTCGTGGCCCTCAGATGGCACTGCATTAAAACAGGAAAGATTCTGTGATGGACATCACTGCATGGGCTCAGGAATACTTCCAATAATCACTGTCTGTTGTGACGTTATGCAAGTTGCCACGATGGATGGTCGCCTCGCATGCGATCATTTTGAGGCGACTGGCGGGAGTCCGACCCGGGTTTTGCCGGCCACCATGGCAGAGCTGGTTCCGGCCTGGACTTTCTGGTCCACTCAAATCCCTCTCCACCTGCATTTAATGACTGGGAAGAGAGCAGAGTATAGCTCTATCCTGGATCTAAGAGGGAGAAAGCTGAGTGAGCTTGGTCTGCTAAATTGGACTAAAATCAAGGTTTGCACTGTGCTTATGTTTTGTGGGTGTCGGGGGCAGCCCCACACTGTATAGAGAGGGACCTGTTTGTTTAGTTTAGCGCTGGACGGTGAGGTTTTGTTTTCTGTTCTTTTATGTGTTTTTGAGCCTGCAAACCTGTAATAATAAACCTGGCAAGCCGCCACATTTTAAAGAAACCAACCTCCATGCTGAGTCTTTTTCTCCGAGGAGTGATCCCCACAAGCTAATCCCCACTCTGTGAGCACCATCCAAAAATGCACAGTAAAGCTCTATCATGCAAAGAAGAAGCCATATCTGAGCATGATCCCGAAACGCAGTTATCTTCTCTAGGCAAAACCTCATTTAACCACTTGCCTACTGGGCACTTTTCAGCCCTTCCTGCCCAGACCATTTTTTAGCTTTCAGCGTTGTCACAATTTTAATGATAATTGCTTGGTCATGCTACACTGTACCCACATTAATTTTGTATCATTTTTTTCAAACAAATAGAGCTTTCTTTTGATGTTATTTATTTACCACTGGGTTTGTTATTTTTTGCTAAACAAATGAAAAAAGGCCAACATTATTAAACCTTTTTCTTAGTTTTTGCAAACAAGTATTTTTTCTCCTTCACTGATGTGCACTGATGAGGCTGCACTAATGGGTACTAATAGGCAGCACTTATGGGCACTGATGGGCTGCACTGATGAGGTGGCATTGATGGCACTGATGAGGCAGGTACTGATAGGCAGCACTGTTTGGAACTGATGAGACGGCACAGGTGGACACTGATGAGGTGGCACTGATGAGGCTGCACTGATATGCACTGATGGGCATTAATAGGCAGTACTGAAGGGCACGATAGGCAGCACTAATTAGGAGGCATTGATTGGCATCACTGATGGGCACTGATAGCCAGCA
The DNA here is from genome assembly GCA_018402905.1 of Glandirana rugosa. Classification (NCBI taxonomy): domain Eukaryota; kingdom Metazoa; phylum Chordata; class Amphibia; order Anura; family Ranidae; genus Glandirana; species Glandirana rugosa. Next base: position 98,163 of record BLSH010115852.1, read on the forward strand.
CTGATGGGAACTGTTGCACTGCACTAATAATCAGGTCACTGATGATCAGTGCCCCTTTCACATTAGCCGGTTACCTGCTCTCTGCTTACATCATGATCAGTTGTGATTGGACACAGCTGATCATGTGGTAAAGTGCCTCTATGAATGGCTCTTTATCCCAATCTGTGATCAGTTCTGGCTGTGGGGGCGCGATCACAGGAGGGCATCATATGACGTCCTACCAGAACTGGCCCACTGCGTTGTAGCCATCATTTTGCTATAGCACGGTCAGCAAGTGGTTAAAACAGCCAGTTGCAATGTTGAAAACTTTTTTCGGGGGGGGGGGGGCATCATTTTAAGGTCACCATGCTCCACCCCTTTCAACGCTGTCATGAAGGGGAGAGGCTTAGCCGCAACTCACAATTATTTATTTTAAAGGGGGAAACGGCAGACTTTATTCCAGGCATGTGCTATGTACAGGGTGCAGATTCCAGGCGTGTGCTTTGTACAGGGTGCAGATTCCAGGCGTGTGCTTTGTACATGGTGCAGATTCCAGGCATGTGCTTTGTACAGGGTGCAGATTCCAGGAGTGTGCTATTTACAGGGTGCAGATTCCAGGCATGTGCTATGTACAGGGTGCAGATTCCAGGCGTGTTCTATGTACAGGGTGCAGATTCCAGGCGTGTGCTATGTACATGGTGCAGATTCCAGGCGTGTACTATGTACAGGGTGCAGATTCCAGGCATGTGCTATGTACAGGGTTCAGATTCCAGGAGTGTGCTATGCCAGTATACATATCCAATCCCCCGCACAGAGCTCTCTTCCCCCCACAGAAAAGAATTGTCTATAACTCACATTGGCAGGTCAGGCTCCTGGCACAGGCTTCTGCAGGTTCTGCAGGTCAGTGCTGTCTTACCACTGGACGATGGAAAGCCCTGCCGGCTGCCGTCCACAGTGTAATCTTCCTTCCTGTGCCGGGAGCTTGTACATGGAGTGATTCCAGGGGGGGGGGGCACTTGCCCCCCCCTTGCCCCTACCTGCGGACTCCCATGACTGTATCCAGGTTTTAGGGCAGCATATGGTTCAATGAAGACAATGTCATTTTTAGGGAAGGCCTTGCAAGTTGGGCGGGACCTCAGGGATTTTTCACTTCCGCCGTTTGGAGTGCAGTGTTTTCACTTTCATTTTAATTCAAAATGCATGTTCACACTGCAAGAGAGCCAAAAGGCCAAAATATGTGCAGATAAGAGAACCCATAAATTAGATAACTGACAATATTGAATGGAGTGGTCTGAAGCACTACGGCAACACCTGTATTTAAAACAGTAATTTACAGAGGTTGTGACCATCTACCAACCAGTTGGAGGATCTTACCCATTCCTGTGGCAACCAGGTGGAGGACTTTGGTCATCTCTCTGGGGAATCCACAAAAAAGCCAGATTGATCCACCAATCGTATGATTGAGTGGGTCCAACAATTCCGGTAAGAGTCCATCTTGCTTTTGTCTGCCAGGAGATGTCTGATCTTTGACCGGGGTCAATTTATCGTTTGCCTATTTGAATTGGAGATTGTTGTTTCTGTTCCCTTCCCGTATCCACTAAGATCACAACTTTTGGGACTATATGGGACTTTAAAATTTGCCCATTTATTCACTGTGATTTGATTTATTTACATTATACTTGTTATTGTTTTGTCACAATTATGCCACCTAGCGCTACACCTTGTTTTGTTTCACTTTCATTTTAATGCTTGAATCCTTTTACTTATTGTAAGTGAAATTTTTATTCTTTTATTCATTAGATTTAACTTACTACACCACGAGAGATTCCTCTTTCCTTCTCTACATGCGATTGAGTCATATGCAGAGTATATTTAAGAACATAAAAGCGCCTTATTAATACATCTGGGTGCACACCTTCCAAGTATCCTTGGTCCATTGTCGAATGTGATTGGAGTGTTTGAGTCCAGGGTCTGATGTAAAAACCTGCCAGCTAAGGATAAGAAAGGCATTGTTTGACTTTGTGTAATAGGGGTCATGAATCTGCGGTGAGTGAGCTGCAATTCTATCTTCTTGGTGTAGAGAAAAGCACAATCACTATCCTGGTGTCCAATCTTCACATTATTTAAAATTATTCATGTGGACTGATTTTTTACATCTAATTTGTATATTTTTTTCTTTTGGTGGAGAGATTAAGCACTTATAATTCTTGATGTTAGAATTTATAAAAGTTTTTACATAATTTTGTATGGTTCATGTTGATATATTATTATGGGAAGATGAGAGTTATTAATTCACTTTACTATAGCTTTTAGACTGTATTGGTCTTAAAAAAAGGGGCATCTCTCAACACAATACACAAATTAATTTTGTCTTAACACTAATTTTTTTTGTTTTTTTTTATTAATTAATTTATTTTTGTTTATGTAATTGCCACAATATACAGGGTGGGCCATTTATATGGATACACCTTAATAAAATGGGAATGGTTGGTGACATTAACTTCCTGTTTGTGGCACATTAGTATATGTGAGGGGGGAAACTTTTCAAGATGGGAGGTGACCATGGTGGACATTTTGAAGTCGGCCATTTTGAATCTAACTTTTGTTTTTTCAATAGGAAGAGGGTCATGTGACACATCAAACTTATTGGGAATTTCACAAGAAAAACAATGGTGTGCTTGGTTTTAACGTAACTTTATTCTTTCATGAGTTATTTACAAGTTTCTGACCACTTATAAAATGTGTTAAATGTGCTGCCCATTGTGTTGGATGCAACCCTCTTCTCCCACTCTTCACACACTGATAGCAACACCGCAGAAGAAATGCTAGCACAGGCTTCCAGTATCCGTAGTTTCAGGTGCTGCACATCTCGTATCTTCACATCTTTTTTATGGTTTTTATGGTCAGTCAATACCGAGCTGCTCCTTCCATCTTGAAAAGTTTCCCCCCTCACATATACTAATGTGCCACAAACAGGAAGTTAATATCTCCAACCATTCCCATTTTATTAAGGTGTATCCATATAAATGGCCCACCCTGTATATTTGTTACACAGAATATCCACGAATGACATTTGCACAGGTGTGGGATACTGTATATCTAATATCAGGGTGGATTTATGTCAATTACATGCCTGCACATGAGCACAGTCATACTAGCACACAGCCAGTGTGTCAGAATATGTACATTCTACAAGGAATTGCGAAATGGCAGGCAAATGTATTTTGTTGCAGAAGAGACATTGCATGTCTCTTCTTCAATAGAGTCTGCCTGTTCCCATTTTTTTATTTTTCATTTTTATTTCCACTTTAAAGCTGTGTAAACTGAGGAAAGTGTTTTCTGCTGTACATGGGCTATTTACATTGCTGATTGTTCATACCGATTGACAACATGACCTCTTTTACTTAAGCAGCGCTCTGAGTGATTTGAATGAATCTCCCGGCCCTTTAATTGTACAGTCCCTAAATAGTCTCAGCAACTAGGCTGATCAACATGGTAACATTTTCAGATAATACACATACTCAGTGGCGGCTGGTGCCCAAAATTTATGGGGGGCACACAATATTAAACAAATTTGCGTACAAGTTCTAAAACTAGGCTGCGGGGGGGGGGGGGATTGGGAAGAAAGGACATATAATGTTGGTGAGGAAGCTGTGCACAAGGACAAAAACGGGGATCTGTCTCCGTACCCGTGCTGCTGAGTGCAAACAAATATAATATTCTGAGGCTGCGCAGAATCAGTACATTCAGAAAGTGCTGCAGCTCAGCTTAAAGGGTCAGTCCACCCAGAACTGGTGTTACAGTGTTTGGTGGAGAGATAAATCACCTGCCAGTTTCTTCTTCTCTCTGGGGTGCTACTAGTTATACCTCAGATTTCCCAAAGCTGCAATCTGCTGTGCCCTTTATGAGGGGTTCCCACCATCTCTGTGCTGAGTTCCCAGGCCTGTACACCTGCTGTGTCCATTATAAGGGGTTCCCATCGTCACTGTGCTGAATTCCCAGGTGTGTGCTCCTGCTGGCTGCTGTGCCAATTACAAGGGGTTCCCATCATCCCAGTGCTGAGTTCCCAGGTCTGTACACCTGCTGTGCCCATTATGAGGGGTTCCCATCGTCCCTGTGTTGAATTCCCAGGTCTGTGCTCTTGCTGGCTGCTCTGCCAATTACAAGGGTTACCCATCATCCCAGTGCTGAGTTCCCAGGTCTGTACACCTGCTGTGCCCATTATGAGGGGTTCCCACATCCCTGTGCTGAGTTCCCAGGTCTGTACACTTGCTGTGCTCATTACAAGGGGTCCCCACCATCCCAGTGCTAAGTTCCCAGGTCTGTACACCTGCTGTGCCCATTAAGAGGGGTTCCCACCATCCCGGTGCTGAGTTCCCAGGTCTGTACACCTGCTGTGGCTATTACGAGGGGTTCCCACCATCCCAGTGCTGAGTTTCCAGGCCTGTACACCTGCTGTGCCCATTATGAGGGGTTCCCACCATCCCAGTGCTCCTAAGACTCCCTGGCCAATTCCTGATTGGCCAGGAGGAGGATCAGTATGAGAATAGCAAATATTCATTCGCTATTGTCACACAACTGAGTGGGCTCGGAGCGCAGTGCTCTGCGCCTCGAGCCCACCCTTTTTTGAAGCCTATTAGAGCATCTGGCTCTAATCACATAAAAAAAAAACACCCCCGCATTAGAATCCATGGGTCTGGCACCCCGCATGTAGATTAGGGGGCCGGGCGCATGGATGGGGGGGCGGCGCCTGTGCACCCCTAATGGACGGGTCGCCACTGCACATACTGTTCAAATTGTGTGAAAATCACTTGCAAAGGGATGCTGTCGCACATATTGTAAATACTGTAATATCTATCAAAATAGTTTGTGGAACAGAAGAAGACTGGGATTTTATTTAAGCCAAATTGTAAATTCAATTAACATTAATTAATTAACCCTTAAGCATCTTTTTCATTTTTTTTCATTAATTATTTTAATTTGCACTAATGGTTTGATGAATTTACATATTTTTGTTTTATATAAAAGTACTGTTTAAGATGTGTTTTTAGGTTGAGACTTTGTAATACTTTAAGGGCCGGTTCAGACCTAGGCGACTTGTCCAGGCAACTTGTGTTGCCCCAAATCGCCTTAAGTCGATTGACATGAGAAATCCCATTGAAATGAAAGGGAGCTGTCTTAACCACTTCAATACCGAGCCTGTTTTTTGGGTTCATTATTTACATGTTAAAACCATTTTTTTTGCTATAAAATTACTTAGAACCCCAAATACATATATTGTTTCTTTTCTAACACCCTAGAGAATAAAATGGCAGTTGTTGCAAAACTTTATGTCACACCGTATTTGCGCAGTGATCTTACAAGCGCATTTTTTTTTTTTTTTTAATTCAGTTTTTTGAGTTAAAAAATAAGACAACAGTAAAGTTAGACCAATTTTTCCCATATTGTGAAAGATAATGTTAAGCTGAGTAAAATGATACCCAACATGTCATGCATGTCATGTCATGCTTCAAAATTGCGTCCACTCGCGGAATGGCAACAAACTTTGCAACTTAAAAATTTCCATTTGAGACATTTAAAAAAGTCTACAGGTTAGCAGTTTTGAGTTACAGAGGAGCTCTAGTGTTAAAATTATTACCCTCGCTCTTACAATCGCGACGATACCTCAAATGTGTGGTTTGAACACCGTTTTCATATGTGGGCGGGACTTGCGTTCGCTTCTGCACAATTAATTTTTTTTATTAATTATTTATTTTACTTTTTATTTTTACACTGTTCTTTTTTTTAAAAAAAAAATTTGATTACTTTTATTCCTATTACAAGAAATGTAAACATTCCTTGTAATAGAAAAAAGCATGACAGAACCTCTTAAATATGAGATCTGGGGTCAAAAAGACCTCAAATGTCATATTTACAGTAAAAGGCAAAAAAAATAAATAAATCATAATTTGAAAAAAAATTGGGCGGAAGTGACTTGTGATTTCGCTTCCACCCTGCCCTGTTATGGTGCCGAGTAAACAGCTTCAGCCGCTCACTCGCCTCACGGACACTGGGGGGGGAGGAAGCAATCATCGCCGCCGCTGCTGGCGGATCCGGTAAGCGGCGGAGATGACCGGAAACCTGCGGGAGGTGGGGGGGGCACCTCTCCCGCCACTGATAAAAGTGATCTTGCGGCGAATCCGCCACTGAGACCACTATTGTCTTACACAGAATCGCCGGCTGAAAAAAAAGATACCGGGGATATTGGTAGCTATCTGCCACCATAACAATGGTATTCCATTTCAAAGTGACCGCCGTCAGGTGACGGCGTTGGTCCGGAAGTGGTTAATATACACTACCCAAGTCGCTCCGACTTCAAGGCAACTTCAGAACAGTACTACTTCAACGCGACTTCTATCCAACTTGTGCCCATAGAATTCAATGGAAGTCACTTCCAAGTCCCCATCTATATTGAAGTGACTTTGAAGCAACTTTACAGGAAAAAGAAAATATTTTTTTTAAGGCAACCCCCCCCCTCTCTTCTCTGATTGGCCACAGGTAAAGTCGCCTGACTTGGAGGTTGCTTCAGGTCGCGCTGTAAGTTGCGCTGAAGTCGCCATGAAGACGCGTTCAAATCGCCTAGTAAAGTCGCCTCTGAAGTCGGATCACCTAGGTGTGAACCGGCCCTAAATGATGACTATACATATGTATCAGTATAAAGGGCAGTGGTTTTATGCTCTGGAAAATGTGTTGATTAAACAAATGTAATGAGATTACAGTGTGTTTTTTGCCCATCGTGGTAAATTACTAATTGCATACTAAAAAAGCTTACAGATTGAAGGTGATATGAAATGCAAATTGCATAAACATTTTAAAAGTAATATTAATATAATGGAATGAGCTGGAATATTTGGATGTGTGTGTGTTATGTTATTTAGGTTTATGAATTCGGGGGTAATGCCAGACTGGGAATAAAAAGCAGCCCTGGCATAAACAAACCACTAGCGCATATCTGTGCCTAGCTCAGCTACATAAATAACAGCAATAATATTTATCCATTGATACTATGATACTGACTCAATAAAATAATGGAGGACAAGTGCGTGTAGTGCAGATAAGTGGCAGAAATGAAGCCTGCAGCAAAGAGCGATTATGCTTAATTGGAGTTTAAAAAATCAGAACCAGGTCCAAGTAAAAAACACAATTGTAGGATGCAATCAAACATTAAAGTGACACTAAACTCTGGTTAAAAAAAAATCTGTTCAAGTATTCCTAATTTAGAAAAATACTTTTGCTATTGCTATTGCTCTCAGCTTCCTCTAAATTTCCAAATTCATTTTTTTTTGCTGCAGTGATCTGACTTCCTGTTAGAGGCTACTTTGCATGGTCCCACTGTATGTAGGGATGCAGCCACCCTTCCTTGCTCCTGGGATGGACTGGGGACTATGGAATTTGAAGTTTGCATAGAGCAGTGTACTGTACATAACTGTATTACACATTTCAAATAAATGGCAATGAAGGGACAAAAGGAGAGGTTAGGGAGCTCATGGAGGATATTACAAGGAGGCAGAAAAACAGTAATAAACTATTTAATAAAAAATAGATTACATGGCCAATAAGTAGTGGATGTGTTTGGATTATTTTTGGAATAAACATACAATTTAGTGGCACTTAAGGCCATGTCGACTGTCTTTGTTTACATCAGAACTGCTTCTCTTGCTATAGTAGTCAAGGGGAATGCAAAAGCAGCTTGAACTTGCCTAGAATAAGGTCAAGCAGGTCAAAGACAGGTCCGCTGCAGGTCTAATGCACATGTGAACTGTTATATTGCTTTTGTCGCCACTCAAAGTAGAGGTGAAAGATTATCCCTGTGCCCCAGAGCTTGGGGTGCAGACTTTTGGTGACAGCAATCCAGGGGGCTAGTAAAAGTAAAGAGGAAAGGATTGCCGCTACTCCTGACCAGCCCAGGTGAACAAACGATAAGGAGCGGCCTAAGCCTACATATCTCCACCAAACCACACACCCTGATGCATTTTGTCCCTGCCCACCAGGGCTTAGCCCTATTACTATGCCCCCCGGTGGGTGGGGCGAAATGTATCAGGGTGTGTGGTTTGGTCAAGACATGTAGACTGAGGTCCACTCCTTATCGTTTGTTTACCTGGGCTCATTGGGAGAAGCAGAGGTCAATTGCACCTGTTGATGAATCCTGAATGTTTTCAGAAGCATCTTAAACTGATGCCAGATGCAAGTGGAATACACTGTGGCAGTGTGAGGCCATGACACTGTGGAAAAAGGAAGTCTGGACCAGGTTTTGGAGAGAACTGGCACACATATGATATAGGTGTGTGCTGGGTTCTTAGGATAGGCAGGGTTAGAGTTCAGGGCTCCATCCTCGCAGAAGTCAGTGTGTGGCTGCAAGGGAGAAGAGGGATGTGCATGTCTGCACTATGCTGTCCAGGACAGGACAGGCAGAGACCCAAGCATGAAAGACAGAGCAGCAGGGAACTGCAGCAAAGAGACAGAGCTGACAGAGGAACAGCTTTTGTGCATGAGCATTGGGACGAATGTTAGATTATCTGTCTGGGGACCAAGGCATAAGGCCAGAGCAAGAGGGCCACTAAAGAGAGCCACGAGGCTGAATAGTGTTTCTGTTCATATTGATGGTGGAAACCCCCTGCATAGGAAGCTATTTGTTTGTAAACCTTTCCTGCTGTTTTCTTAAAAGTGGGCAGAAAAGGCCCTGAAAAGGAATATATGGCATGGACTAAACTCACTGGCAAGTGCCACACATGAGCCAAACAACCCCCAAGTTGTCACAGCACCAACAAGTATTCTGCATTTCCTATAGTCACAAGCCCAAAACCTAATACACATGCCCTAACATTGATACCGATATTGCAGGTGATCTTTCGGTATGTTGTGCACATACCTAATTTTCAGCAGTGACAGGAGAAGGTGCTGCAACATCTATGTGTGAAAGTGCACAACAGCTGCCCTTTTACAGACTAGGCACCACCTTATCCTCATATTGTTATTGCATGACATTTTGTTGCACCTGACCAATGCCCTGAAAGCAGAGATACCACACGATGATAAAAGAAATGAACAGTGAGTGAAGGAACTTGCATCTAGTGAGCTGTATAAAGTGCATCAAACAGGTAACTTACTTGCCTAGGGTTGCCTACCCAGGTTGTAGGCTCAGGACATTGAAAAGAGTCCTGCTATCCACATCTTTGATGCAGTTTTCAACAAAATGTGCATTGCATACAGTCCCATAACAATGCATGTAAAATGTGCAACACTCATGCAATTGAAATCACAAAATCACCTAGTTGTGAATGAAATTTAACATTGACTTTCTACACAATCAAATATAATAGCCTCCGCACATTGGTTAAATCTTAAATGTCCATGTTTATTGTAAAGCATTCACAAACATGGTAGTGACCGTCCCTGCTATGGGACCAGCCCCTCAAATATGATTCACCCAATCAGGGCTTAGTCATAGAGATCCCTACAACTATCTCTACAACTAAGCCATAATTGGGTGCATTGCATTAGAGGGAATTTGTGGATGCTTTACAGTAAATGTGGACATTTGTAATTTATCTGGTGTGCAGTGACTCTTATCTTTGCTTCTGGGCAGAGAATTTGGGTGACTCAGGTAGTTCAGGGTTCAAGTAGCAGTTGAGGGAAGCTGCTCGGAGCTGAGAGTTCCTTCGGGTTAGTACCATAGTCCACTTATCTCTAATGAAGAATAACCATCAAGAAAGTCAGAGTGAAATCAGAATTCCTAAACTTCAGACTTGATTGGGGTCAACAGTTTAGAAAGCCCTGAAAATAATGGACCATCATACCTGGAATTAGCATTTTTAAAAGGTGAGCTTTGTAATGGCAGCAAACATTCTTACACAACATAGCTTTCCTATGTTACTAATTACTAATATTTATTAAGTAATACGTGATGTTACTTATTTGTAATAATATAAATGACTAGTTAATGAATAATTTAATCATATAAAGTAAGACTTCTGAACTAGAATACATTTACCTACCTATAGCTGGCATATTAGAAAGGGCCACATAACTGGAATTGTGGACAATGCTAGTTCTAAAGGTTGCTTTCAGTGCCGGTTCATCAAAGCATGGATAAACTGTCCTGGCAGATGCTGGCTCCAGCTCCGATCCCACTAGGACTCTGCAGACAGAAAATGAGAAACAGTTAACAGACTGGGATCAAATGTTCTCAAGCTTTGTTTGTTTGTAGGACCCCTGCTATACATGTCATCCATGCACAGACACGGACCACAGGGGAGAGACAGAACTGAGAAATAAAAAGTAAATCAGACAGAATCAATATAAACAATAAGTATAAGGGTACACACAATGTCAGGACAATGCATTCTTTGTCCCGTTGTGTGCTCCTTTACTTATGAAATAATATATATCATTCATTTAACATAGCAATACCTATCTATTTTTCTTAAAGTTGCAGGAAGTTTATTTTACTTTCGACAAATGTAATGCGGTACGAGTATCAATGAATACAACATGCACTTATGTGTCCATGTTCTAGGACTCCATTAACATGACTGGAGAGCCCTACACAGCTTTTTAAATAGTTGACTGGCATTGAAGTGATTAAAATTCAGGCTTTGCATGGGCCTAAGACAAAGTGCAGAAATAAGGAGTAAACTATGCAGTGCCACACTGGCGTCATAATGAAAGCATATGTCTGGGCAAAAAAAGCACACATTCAAGCATCCTACAATACACACACACATTGGTCCATTGGTCAGCCTTGCCTGATTTCTCTTCTGCTGGAGTACAAACAATTTAAGAAAAGCAATATAAATACTTTAAGGAAATTAGAAATAACTTAAACTTACTATATCCAACTACTGCTGTTCAAAACTATTACAATTTTGTCCTGCTGCACTTCTGTACTGCTGCAATTGGAAAGAGCAACTCTCAAGAATAAACTTTTGCTATCTGTCATGGAGATAGCATGAACTTGAAGATCACAGGAGACATGGATGCAATCACAAAAGTGTATGTAAGTGTATAATTTATTAATTTGTAGCGCTACCCCCGCAGGAGCCACTTAAGTATGTTCAGTCCGTTACTCTGTCCTTCAACCCCAAGAAGCATCTCAGCCCCTACTGGCACACCTAGCAATATGATCAACCGAATAGTAAAGTAATGACACAGAAATGGAATACACCAGGTTGAGGTAAATTAGAAATGTTTACTCAAAGGACATGTAATCTAAGAGGAACTTTGACTCAACAGGGTACATTACATAGGTCTCATAACTGAATAACTGAATAAAAGCTAAACCCAAGTGAATGACAGGGTATATTACTTATAGCTCTATAGATGCAACCAGTAGTTATATAAACAAGTCAGTATACTGTGCATAAGAGTGGGGCACAGGAGAGCAGGGAAATGACTCCTGAGGTGTCAGACCACTCTCTACTGCTCACTCACCTCACATGAGCAAATAGTGGATAAACAGGTATAAAACCCGCAAACAATAGATAAACAAGTGTAACACCAGCAAGCAGTAGATAAACAAGTGCAATACAAAAATAATAAATGCAGCAATATTCAACCTGCTCTAAGGGAGTGAGTTCTTGCAGCTCTATAACAAACTCTGGCAAAGCGGTATAGGCTCACTAAGTGGATGAAGAGTAGTTGTAGTTCAATGTTCCTTGCTTTTGTAGATTGAATGGTATATATCAACAAAGGCTGATGTAATAAAGTAATTTCCCAGGAAGTGTACTGTGATTGTATAAAGCACTCTTTCTGCAGCAGAACAAGGAAAGCTTCACAGTGATCATTGACTTTAAGCTGTAGGACTACAAATAGCAGCAATCCAATATGGTGTATGAATGCTTGTACTCCGCTTCTATTCCCAAAGTTAATAATTAGGCCTTGACTACAAGTAGATGTGGAGAATCAGGCTATGTGTGCACAGTGTCTGTATAGATGGGCTTCCTCCCGTTCACCACACAGGATCAAAGGATGGGGATGATGATGATGACTAGGATGGAGATGATGATGATGTTGATCACTCCAGTCCCTGGCTCTTAGGATCAGCCTTCATCATGGTTCTCCCGGATCAATCGTCCATGCGGGATGTAGGGATTGGGAACAGGCCCCGCTGGATGCAGAGCAGGTCTTCCAGGCTACTCACTGAAGTTGTCACGTACCTGGTGCATGAGTCTGACTTATGCAGGGGACAACCTCTCTTACGGCCCTGGTTCGAGAAGAGAACCCCTGGTAGTGTAGACAGGGAGTTCTGGAGCACAGGGTGGCACGAGGCCTGGACTTGATCAGGCGGTAGGTGAGAGTCCACAGAAGCTCATGCTTGGCAGAAGGATAGTGGTGCAATACGGGTCGGTAACTGGCTGGCGGTGCAGTACAGGAGGAGCAGGCAGGCAGATGTCCGGGTGCAGGCAGGGTCAGCAACGTGCGGGCAGCAGAGGTAGAAGAGGATCAAGCAGGAGAATAGTCATAGACAGGCCGGGGGTCAGGGCAGGCAGAAAGCAACAAGTCCAAGTAAAGCCAGGGTCACAAACACAGGAACGTCTTCTCAGGGTAAACACAGGGGTCACAAAGCACCGTAATGCTGTAGAACGGACATCACTGAGTGCAGGGTGTTAGCAGCTTAAATGGCCACCTTTGGCGCCATTGCCGGCGCATACGTGCGAGCGCTCGCGCACACGTGCGCCCACGCATAGGTCTGCCAATGGCCCTGGATGGTTCCTTACAGAAGTCCTGCAGGGTGTCTGAGTTGATAAGTCTGTCAAAGCAGGCTGCGATTCAGCCACTTCAACAACAGACTTCCTGCTTGTCAATCCTCGCCGTCCAGAGAGAGGATTCTAGGCCTCAGCTTAAATAGTCTTTCCCACAAAGCACCTCTTCTCCCAGAAGCCCTCCTGTGCTGCACAGCTTGTAGGTAAATGTAGTTCTCTCCCAGTACAGCCAGGGGGCGAATTCTTGCAAGTAAACTACATATACCAATAGGCATTGTTTTGTTCTGAAAGGAAATGACACACAGAGTCCTTTTTAGCTGCTGCTTGTTAAACTCCCATTCATTGGCTCCTGTAACTGCTCCATCTATTGGTTTTCTTCCTCCTGCCAATAGGAAAACAATAGGGGAGCAGAGTAATCTGATGTCTGTGTGTGTGTAGAGAGAGAGAGAAAAACTCATGCAGAGACAGACATGCAGCCTGGAGAGGTACCTGCTACACACTCCCCCCACCAAAGGACCTTTGGTCCTCCAAAGGAAATAAAGGGTCTGCAACCTATTACATGCTTTATATTTACAAGCGGAGAAAAAGCAAATTAGTGTGCACAGGAAACCAAGCAGTTTACACCAGCATAAAAACCTGGCAGAGAAACCTCCCACCAATTAGCATAGGAGGGGATGTTGTCCTGCCTACAGGCCACCTGAATTGGTATGGCCCAGCTAGATGTGCCAGGGGGGGAATTGGGGTTGTCCTCCACCAAATCTGTGGTGGAAGTCCTTTTAGAAGTGAAAACAGCTTCCTCAAAGCGTTCACCCAAAGTATCATAAGTCAGTCTCTTGGGTGGGTGAATAACTCTTCTCTCTCTCTGTTCTTTTGGCTCTGGTGTTACAGGCACACTAATTTTGTCTTCATCCACAGCCACTTTTTCATCCTGCACATCAGCTTCAGCTTCCTGCATCTCAGCTTCAATGAAGGGAGAAAAATCCTCAGAATCTTCCCCCAGCAAGGAAGATTAGGGGTCTTCCAAATCTTCCAGGGATGTATTCTGAGGCACAAATTCTGGAGACTCTGGTCCGAGAATCCCAATGTCTGTCACCTTGGAAGGAGAAGAAGTGGGGATAGCAGGCTCTGGCATTTGAGATGGTAACAGCCAGTCTATTTCCATCTCTTCATCTTCACTGTCCTCATCCTCTACAGCAAGGGGCACAGGCTGAGATCTAGTCACTGGTCAGGATTAGAGTTGAGCGGACACCTAGATGTTCGGGTTCGGCGGGTTTGGCCGAACTTCGCGAAAAAGTTTGAATTCGGCCCCGAACTTGACCCCGAACCCCATTGAAGTCAATGATGACCTGAACTTTTGGGCACTAAAATGGCTCTAAAAAAGTCCTGGAAAGGGCTAGAGGGCTGCAAAAGGAAGCAAAATGGGGGTAAGAGTAGGAAAAGTGCCCTGCAAACAAATGTGGATAGGGAAATAACTTAAAATCACATTAAAAAAAATTAAAAATGGAAGAGGAGGTGGATGTGGAGTAAGAGGTTGAGGAGGCAGTGACCGTGGCGGTGTAGGTGGAAGTGGTGGTGGAGGAGGAGGAGGTAGCCAACACTGTTTTTTGTTTGTTTGTTTTGTTCTCTAATTGGGGTAGCCCCCAAAATATTGAGACATATTAAAAAAAAAAAAAAATCACTATCTGCAGACAAACCCAGAGATGTTCTAGCACGGGTTCACTTTTTCCATATAATATGTACCATGGTTTATTTTTTATGTTTCTCCTGTTACAAATTCCAATAAAGACTTATGTTCTATAAAAAAAAAAAAAAAAAAAGAATAAGTTCACTTAAGTATACCAATGGCTGTGTGAGGCTGGTATAAATGTCTATTCTGCACAAGGTACAGTCAAGTCTTGTGGGATCCATGCCTGGTTCATTTTAATAAGCGTTAGCTTGTCCACGTTGGCTGTGGACAGGCGGCTGCGCTTGTCTGTGATAAAGCCCCCTGCCGTGCTAAACACACGTTCAGACAATACACTGGCTGCAGGGCAGGCCAGCACCTCCAAGGCATAAAGGACGGCACATTGTCCTTGTAACGGGGATCCAGCAGGGTGGCCACCCAGTAATCAGCACAAGTTACAATGTGGGCAACTCGGCTGTCTTTGCGCAGGAACTGCAGCATGTAGTCGCTCATGTGTGCCAGGCTGCCCAGAGGCAAAGACAAGCTGTCCTCTGTGGGAGGTGTATCATCTGTGTCCTTCGTATCCCCCCAGCCACGCTCCAGTGATGCCCACGAGCTGCGTTGGGTGCCACCCTGCTGTGAACACAGTTCCTCCTCCTCCTCATCATCATCTTCGTCCTCCTCATCCTCCAGAACTGTGCCCTGGCTTGAAAATTTTTTTACCTGGTCTATGCTGGTGCAGGAACCCACCCTCCGAGCCACTTGTGAATGACTGGCCTGATAACCGTGGAAATGACCCCTCTTCCTCCTCCTCTTCCTCCTGTGCCACATTCTCTTCCATCATCGCCCAAAGTGTTTTTTCAAGGAGACATAGAAGTGGGATAGTAACGCTGAGAACAGCGTCATTGGCACTGGCCGTGTTGGTGGAGTATTCAAAACACTGCAATATGGTACACAGGTCTCGCATGGAGGCCCACTCGTTGGTGGTGAAGTGGTGCTGTTCCGCAGAGCGACTGACCAATGCGTGCTGCAGCTGAAACTCCACTATTGCCTGCTGATGCTCGTACAATCTCTCCAGCATGTGCAAGGTGGAGTTCCACCTTGTGGGCACGTCGCATAGGAGGCAGTGAGCGGGAAGGCCGAAGTTTCGCTGCAGCGCAGACATGCGAGCAGCAGCAGGGTGAGAACGCCGAAAGCGCGCACTTTCTGCAGCAGCTCTGACATATCCGGGTAGTTTTTTAGAAATTTCTGCACCACCAAATTCAGCACATGTGCCAGGCATGTGCGTCAAATTGGCTAGGCCCAGATCTGCTGCGAGATTTCGCCCATTATCACACACCTCCGGGCCGGGCTTGAGGCTCAGTGGCAACAGTCACTCATCGGTCTGTTGTTCAATGCCCGTCCACAGCTCCTGCGCAGTGTGGGGTTTATCCCCCAAACATATCAGTTTTAAAACAGCCTGCTGTCGTTTCCCCCTGGATGTGCTGAAGTTGGTGGTTTTTTAAACCAGCAATGTCAATGCACTTTTTAATTTTATGCAAGAAATGCACAGCAAGGTGCAAATGTACTATGTAGCACTATTTATTATTCTTTTTTTGTAAACCAGCAATGTAGACACACTTTTTATTTTTGTGCAAGAAATGCACAGCTGGCCACAAATGTAGTATTTAGAATATTTTTTTTTTTTAAAACCAGCAATGTAGACGCACTTTTTATTTTTGTGCAAGAAATGCACCGCTGGCCACAAATGTAGTATTTAGAATTTTTTTTTAAACCAGCAATGTAGACACACTTTTTATTTTTGTGCAAGAAATGCACCGTTGGCTGCAAATGTAGTATTAAGATTTTTTTTTTAAACCAGCAATGTAGATGCACTTTTTATTTTTGTGTAAGAAATGCACCGCTGGCCACAAATGTAGTATTTAGAATATTTTTTTTTTTTACTAGCAATGTAGACACACTTTTTGTTTTTGTGCAAGAAATGCACCGCTGGCCACAAATGTAGTATTTAGATTTTTTTTTTTAAACCAGCAATGTAGACACACTTTTTATTTTTGTGCAAGAAATGCACCGCTGGCCACAAATGTAGTATTTCGATTTTTTTTTTTTTAAACCAGCAATGTAGACGCACTTTTTATTTTTGTGCAAGAAATGCACCGCAGGCCACAAATGTAGTATTTAGAATTTTTTTTTTAAAAAACAGCAATGCAGACGCACTTTTTATTTTTGTGCAAGAAATGCACCGCTAGCCGCAAATGTAGCATTTAGAATATTTTTTTTTTTAAACCAACAATGTAGACGCACTTTTTATTTTTGTGCAAAAAATGCACCGCTGGCCGCAAATGTAGTATTTAGAATATTTTTTTTTTTAAAACCAGCAATGTAGACGCACTATTTAATTTTGTGCAAGAAATGCCCCGCTGGCCACAAATGTAATATTTTGCACAAAAAAAAAAAAAAAAATGTAATTTGTCTAACTGCAATGTTAAAGCAATATTTAAATATGCCAAAATGTTGGCAACTGAACTAACAGAACACGATTAAAGCAGTTGCAAGTGCACTTGCAAAAATGGCTGCAAACGCCCACCTAACAAACAGAAAGATTGCTTAGGTTTTATATGAGGCACTTTGCTTAGCAAACAAAATGTACTCTAGCAAACAAAAATCTCCTCTATCACCCACCCACCATTAAATCGCTGTTTTTAACAGATTTTCTAAAGTTAATCTGCCCCTCACGGCAGCAGCAGCATCCTCTCCCTACACTAGTATGAGATGATGTGACATGCAGCACTACATGACTCCAGCTTATATAGAGGCTGGGTCACATGATGCACTGGCCAATCACAGCCATGCCATTAGTAGGCATGACTGTGATGGCTTCTAAGGGCAAACGAGTGAAACGCTTGTTGATTGGCTGCCCTGCAGCTATTCAAAAGGCACGAGAAAATACCCGAACCGCGAACACTGACTTTTTCTCAAATGTCTGGGTTCGGGTTCGGGACACGGACACCCTAACGTCCGGTACGAACCCGAACTTTACAGTTCGGGTTTGCTCAACTCTAGTCGGGATCTCTGAGAGGCTGTGGGTGTAGACTGTGAATCTGGCTGTAGTGGCAGGCGAACTGCCTCTGACAGAGGCAACAGATGATTGTGATGCCAAGTCTTCAGAGGGCCTGTGCTTCCCTCTGGTCAAATCTGGTACACTGGGAGACCCGGGAGCTGCTTGCAGATGATATAGGGCTGTGACTTCCACTTATTGAGAGGCAGCAATAAAAACACATTTTAGTACATGTGGTAAAGGTTAGAAGCTATATAAGGTTTTCATTTATTGTGTCCATACTGGGAAATTTCCTTTCACCTCCTGCCCCATGTTCGCTATCATTGGGACAGGAAATTATGGAAAATCTCCCTTATGGGGATGAAATCAGCAATAAAAACATTTGTCCTTTCCTCACTCTATCCAAATAAAAAAAAAAATGGCTGAAATCCCATGGGTCCCTGTTGCCCACAAAATAAGTACTCATTTCACCCAATCAGAAATTGTGTTGTTGTACTTGTCTGGATTTAGATACAATATTGTGATTGGTAACTAAAGCTTGCTGCACTTTGTTCTTTGCTCCTAAAGCTGGCCTCACACGGGTGGTCCAATCAGGTCCACCTATCAGATTTTCAGGAGGACCTGATCGGATTGATCCATTGTTCTCTAAGGAGTGGCAGATGTCAGCAGACATATGTCACTGGCATCCAATCTGATCCTGTCTGCCAAAAGCAGACAGATGGGGGATCCAGTCCCCATCTGACAGGAAGTCCATTTCCATCCGCCCGCCCTATAGAGAACAGCGGGGCTGTGTCCGCTCTGCATAGCAAATCAGACACGTACCTGTTGTCCGCCTGCTCAGTGGGCATCAGAGGAAAGATCCCCTGCTGAGCAGGCAGATGCGCATTTCAGAGTCTGCCCTGTGTCAAAGGGTCCTTGCAGTGTTTATTAAATAAGCGTTTTAAAGCACCAATTCAAGCCTACGCCCCCCCCCCCCCTTATTGGCCAATTCTTTCTCTAGTTGTTCCCTTCCACCCTTCCATATGTATTTTTATATATATTTGCATACTTACCTTTTTCAGATGTAACTG
>BLSH010115852.1:121925-136155 GCA_018402905.1 Glandirana rugosa
ATCCAAAGAGATAATTGGTGTTGTCATGGACCGTGCTTTTGGGGGAAGGACAGGTCCGGTAAAAAGTCGAAAGTCGCGATAGTGTGAAACTTACTGTTAATGAGTCAGTACGTTGTGCCATGGGTATACTTTAAACGCAGGAAAAAAAGTGTGTTTATCTCGAAAGAAAACCACCATAAATTAGTGATCCTCCCCCAAATAAAAAACACGATATTTATTTTTTTCTAACTTTAAAAAAACTTTTTTACGGAAAAAGAAACAAAGCCAGTATTTTAAAACGTTTAATCATTAAAAAGAAACATTTAAAGTGTTGCATGACTGAGTAATTGTCATTCAAAGTGTGATAGCGCTGAAAGCTGAAAAATGGCCTGGACAGGAAGGGGGTTTTCGTGCCAGGTACTGTTGTGGTTAATAGAGAAACCTACTGGATACACCAGCTGGGATCTTTGGCCCCCAGGGGGTTGAATGGGGGTCTGGATGTTCAGGCTGTTCCTTAGACTTGCTATGGGACCTCTTGGGGAACAGGGACAGTACCCTTCTGGTGGCTTGCTCTGGAGTTTGCTACACATCCTTTGGTTTGTTCCTAGTGCTACTGTGGATATAAACACCTCTGCCTTGAGGTAATAAAGATAGGAGTGCAGAGCCAAGTTGATCAACTAAAGCAATATGATTTTAGGGAATTTCACATTTATTTATGTACAGGCCTCCTCAGTCTCACTGGTATATATATTTAGTATTAAGCTTTCTATTTTTTGTTAGATCAGTATGTAGAAGGGCATTACCAGCCCTACGAGATAGCAACCTTTCTTTTTTATTACAAAAGATATTTTATTTAGAAAGTCAAGAAAACATACAGACTTTAGATACAGGATTGTATATGTTTACAGTACATGGTACAGAATAGACATTAAACTGTTTCTAAGCGAAAAAGAGAGAAAGAGAAAAAAAAAGGAAAATTTTATATTATGATAAATTCTGATTGGTATATTGAGAGTAAATGTAGCTGTAGGTATATTTGAACATTGTTCGACTGCTAAAGGGTTTACCCAAAAATTCAATTTTTTGTGAAAGTTATTTAAGTTGTGATTGAGGGTAAAGTGTATATGTTCGGTTCTTTTAATGAGCTCCATTCTAGACAAGACCTGTGACCATGGAAGGGATGTAGATCTCCAGTTAAAGGCAATTGTCCATTGAATTGCACTACATAATGAGTGGATTAGTCTATTGCATGGTGGTGGGATATTGGGTATGGTACCGTACAAAAGACATATCTGTGGTGTTTATATAATATCTTTGCCTGCTATCTTAGATGCTAGTGTGGTGGCTTGTTGCCAGGTGTGTTGGAGGTGACTGCAGCTCCAAAATGTGTGGAGCATTGTTCCCGATACTGTGCATCCTCTAAAACAGTTTGGTAATGACGTTGGGTAGAGGTATTTTGGAAGGGGTCATATACCATCTGATGAATATCTTCAATGGGGTCTCTCTAATGGAAACCGAGCAGCTGCCTCTTCTAAGATTGTTTAATAGAGAAACCTACTGGATACACCAGCTGGGATCTTTGGCCCCCAGGGGGTTGAATGGGGGTCTGGATGTTCAGGCTGTTCTTTAGACTTGCTATGGGACCTCTTGGGGAACAGGGACAGTACCCTTCTGGTGGCTTGCTCTGGAGTTTGCTACACATCTGTCACGTACCTGACGGTGGAGTCTGTCTTGTGCAGGGAACAACCGCTCTTGCGCACCCGATTCAAGGACCCCTGGTAGTGGGGACAGAGGCCCAAGAGTGCGGGATGGCACGAGGGCTGGAGGATCACCGATGATGTAGCGAAGCTCCAGGAGGCGTGCAGGTAGACGGATGGTCGTTCAGGCTGGGTCGGCAACGGGCAGGCAAGAAGGTACAAAGGATCAGGCAAAAGAGTAGTCAGAGTCCAAGCAAGGTTCGTTACACGGGCGGGCAGCAAAGGTACACAGGAGCAGACAATCGGATGGTCGTGGGTAGCCGGGGTCGGAGCAGGAAGCAGACAACAGGTCGGGACAAGCCGGGTCAAAACAGGAGGCAGAACAACGCAGGAACAGGTATCAGAGGCAGGGGCACACAGGTCGGGAACGCTGTAGAACGAGCAGCACTTGTCTCCAGGGTCTCCAGGTTTAAATAGGCCCGTTTGGCGTGCGCCACCGCGGAAAACGTCAACAACAGCAAAACTTGTTCCTTTTTCCTAACAACATCCTTTGGTTTGTTCCTAGTGCTACTGTGGATATACACACCTCTGCCTTGAGGTAATAAAGATAGGAGTGCAGAGCCAAGTTGATCAACTAAAGCAATATGATTTTAGGGAATTTCACATTTATTTATGTACAGGCCTCCTCAGTCTCACTGGTATATATATTTAGTATTAAGCTTTCTATTTTTTGTTAGATCAGTATGTAGAAGGGCATTACCAGCCCTACGAGATAGCAACCTTTCTTTTTTATTACAAAAGATATTTTATTTAGAAAGTCAAGAAAACATACAGACTTTAGATACAGGATTGTGTATGTTTACAGTACATGGTACAGAATAGACATTAAATTGTTTCTAAGCGAAAAAGAGAGAAAGAGAAAAAAAAAGGAAAATTTTATATTATGATAAATTCTGATTGGTATATTGAGAGTAAATGTAGCTGTAGGTATATTTGAACGTTGTTCGACTGCTTAAGGGTTTACCCAAAAATTAAATTTTTTGTGAAAGTTATTTAAGTTGTGATTGAGGGTAAAGTGTATATGTTTGGTTCTTTTAATGAGCTCCATTCTAGACAAGACCTGTGACCATGGAAGGGATGTAGATCTCCAGTTAAAGGCAATTGTCCATTGAATTGCACTACATAATGAGTGGATTAGTCTATTGCATGGTGGTGGGATATTGGGTATGGTACCGTACAAAAGACATATCTGTGGTGTTTATATAATATCTTTGCCTGCTATCTTAGAGGCTAGTGTGGTGGCTTGTTGCCAGGTGTGTTGGAGGTGACTGCAGCTCCAAAATGTGTGGAGCATTGTTCCCGATACTGTGCATCCTCTAAAACAGTTTGGTGATGACGTTGGGTAGAGGTATTTTGGAAGGGGTCATATACCATCTGATGAATATCTTCAATGGGGTCTCTCTAATGGAAACCGAGCAGCTGCCTCTTCTAAGATTGTCTATCATAATTTGCCATTCATTGGTGGTAAAGGAGCAATTTAGCTCGGCCTCCCAGTGGGTCATGGGTTTGGTTTTGTCTGATTGGGAGTTGTTGTTAATAAATCTGTAAAAGGAAGAGATCAGACCTTTGCCCCTAGGTGATGTGATGCATTTCTGTTGGAATAAAGCGAAAGGTGTGTGGAGGGTAGTGCTATAATATTTCAAAAAAAATTCTTTGATGAGACTATAATTTTGGTGTTCAGTTGCTGGGAATTTGTATATAGATTGAAGCTGGATAGCAACCTTTCTATTAGGTGAGACCAGGAGACCTATTTTTACAATTGTGTTCATGGGCCTCTGAGATGAGGCAAAGGTTCCAGGTTATATATATTTTTTAACAAAAAAAAAAAAAAGTAAACTATTTTATCAAAATGTAATATTGGTGTTCATTGAGTACTGAACGTTGTAATCTTTGGGTCATGCGTTCTAGTACTACTTTTAAAGATATATGCTTTTATATGTATGATTCCAGACCTATTGGGGATCTCCGTATTCAGTCTAAATTGCAAAATGAATGAGGCATTACATTCCTGGAGGTACCGATATTTTGGACCTTAGGGGGAGTATGGCCAGTAAGATGTAATAGTAATTATAATAATACTATCAAGTATGGGTATTCACGTTTAGGTTAAATTGCCACCACACAGGCAGCAAATTGTTGGCTATTGTTCCCCTGCATCCGTGGTACTGATGCAGTGTTTTGGGGCTATGCCACAAGTGTTTCTGCGGGTGACTGCGGGCAACATTTATCCCTCCCCTATCATGGGCTTGTCCTTGGTGGGCCAGGTCTCATGCGATGTGCTGGGGGGGTTGTGTAGACCACCAGCGTGCAGAGCTAGAGATGGAGTTATGTACCGTATCTCACAAAAGTGAGTACACCCCTCACATTTTTGTAACTATTTTATTATATCTTTTAATGTGACAACACTGAAGAAATGCACTTTGCTACAATGTAAAGTAGTGAGCGTACAGCTTGTATAACTGTAAATTTGCTGTCCTCTCAAAATAACTCAACACACAGCCATTCATTTCTAAACCACTGGCAACAAAAGTGAGTACAACCCTAAGTGAAAATGTCTAAACTGGGTCCAATTAGCCATTTTCCCTCCTCGGTGTCACGTGACTCGTTAGTGTTACAAGGTCTCAGGTGTGAATGGGGAGCAGGTGTGTTAAATTTGGTATTATCACTCTGACTCTCTCATACTGGTCACTGGAAGTTCAACATGGCATTTCATGGCAAAGAAATCTCTGAGAATCTGAAAAAAAAAATTGTTGCTCTACATAAAGATGGCCTAGGTTATAAGAAGATTGCCAAGACACTGAAACTGAGGCGCAGCACGGTGGCCAAGACCATACATCGGTTTAAGAGAACAGGTTCCACTCAGAACAGGCCTTGCCATGGTCAACCAAAGAAGTGCTCGGCGTCATATCCAGAAGTTGTCTTTGGGAAATAGACGTATGAGTGTTGCCAGCAGAGTTGCAGAGGTTGAAAGGGTGGGGGGTAAGTCTGTCAGTGCTCAGACCATACGCTGCACACTGCATCACATAGGTCTGCATGGCTGTCAGCTCAGAAGGAAGCCTCTTCTAAAGATGATGCACAAGAAAGCCTGCAAACAGTTTGCTTAAGACAAGCAAAGGACATGGATTACTGGAACCATGTTCTGTGGTCTGATGAGACCACGATAAACTTATTTGGTTCAGATGGTGTCAAGCGTGTGTGGCAGCAACCAGGTGAGGAGTACAAAGACAAGTGTGTCTTGCCTACAGTCAAGCATGGAGGTAGGAGTACCATGGTCTGGGGCTGCATTAGTGCTGCTGGCACTGGGGAGCTACAGTTCATTGAAGGAACCATGAATGCCCATATGTACTGTGACATACTGAAGCAGAGCATGATCCCCTTCCTTCAGAGACTGGGTCGCAGGGCAGTATTCCAACATGATAACCCCAAACACACCTCCAAGACTACCACTGGCTTGCTAAAGAAGCTGAGGGTAAAGGTGATGGACTGGCCAAGCATGTCTCCAGACCTAAACCCTATTGAGCATCTGTGGGTCATCCTCAAACAGAAGGTGGAGGAGCGCAAGGTCTCTAACATCCACCAGCTCTGTGATGTCGTCATGGAGGAGTGGAAGAGGACTCGGACTCCAGTGTCAACCTGTGAAGATCTGGAGAACTCCATGCCCAAGAGGGTTAAGGAAGTGCTGGAAAATAATGGTGGCCACACAAAATATTGACACCTTTCTCCCAATTCGGACATTTTTACTTAGGGATGTACTCACATCAATGGCTGTGTGTTGAGTTATTTTGAGGGGACAGCAAATGTACACTGTTATACAAGCTGTAGTTACAGTGTAGCAAAGTGTCATTTCTTCAGTGTTGTCACATGAATAGATATAATAAGATATTTACAAAAATGTGAGGGGTGTCTCTAACATCTCCCTCTCTACTGTAAGGAGTGATAAAAGAAGGGTTGAAGGTGAACTGTGTTTGAGAAAGTTTTTTGCAGCAGTATTACAGTGGCCAGGAAGTGCATGAATACATGTATCCAGCACCATCTAATGTCTAATTGGCAATCCTGGTAGCATTGTTAGGTGATATATGTGAGTATCTACATCTGCTGTTCTCTGCTATTGTTGGTGGTCACATGTCACCTGTGATCTCATGAGAGGATGTTCCCACCCAGGTAGGGTTTTTTGGGGGGAGGAACCCTTGTTTTCTATCATTATAAATGTGGTGCCCCATTGAAGTGGACTAGCTCTGAGGAAGGGAGCTTGTCTCCCAAAACGTGTCAGCTGTCCTATATAGAGGAGTGTCTCCCTCAATGCTGGGGATACACTGTATATGACATGCGATTTGTTCCGTTATGTATGCGAGTATGCTTTTGGCGTGTTTTTAATACATTTTGAAGGTGTCTAAGGTAATGCACTAGGCGTTTGCTCCCTCCTTCTTTTTGTCTCTGCTGTATCCTTGATGCCCCGGGCTCACAGGAAGGGTGTTGTATAATGCTGGATACCATTCAACCAAGAAGAATACTAGCCACACTGCACCACAAAGCTCTTCAGAGGACAGCGCCAGAGTGGTATTTCAGCTAAAACTACTTTATTTTTTTTTCAAAACAGCTACACAATAAACTTATAAGAAAAATAAAAAACAATTAGATTTGGGTTTAATGTAATAATTGTAATAACTTCAGTGGGTACAATCTGTACCAAGGACATTGTAGGATTTTAATCTTCCCCAAATCTTTAATCAATGCACAGCAGAATATATATTTGTATCAAGTTCTAAGCCTCCCCAAAATGACAACTGCTGTGTACACTCCTAAACGCCTTCCATTTTGCATTCTATTTCTGTTAAAGCTATAATTTTAAGATTGTGCCATGATCGTTTATATTATTCTTTGTGAGCTAATGACTTTGCACCTTGTTGAGATTTAATCCCATATCTTATTAACTGTAAATTATTATATGGCACTTAAGTGGCTCAAAGAGAGCAGAATTTAATTCTGGCAGAACACACTATTCGAAATGTAAAGGTTTTTAAATGTACAATCTAATATCGTCTCATTTTCCTGCTTAAAACTTTATTACTTTAGGGTATATCAGTGATTTCAATGCATGTCATAAAACACTGTAAACATTTGGAGAAGTGTTCAAGATTCCAGGGAATGTCAGTGAATTTATAGCAGCTGTCACCTATATATGGAGTGATTTAGAGTCCCTCTAGTATCTTTGCAGGGAATGTAAGTTAGCAATTTATACAACACTGGATACAGCAGTATGAATGCATCATTAAAGGAAACCTGTACTGAGAGAATATAAGGCTTCATTGACACATACCCCTCTGAAAATGCTATGGAGGGGATTGGAACAGAGTAATCCAATTCCAATGTTCCAATTACTTCCATATATTCTAAGGCACAGACCTAAAGGGATCTATTTAAAAAGAAATAGCTTTGAGAATATCTCAGTATCCCAGCAAAAATCACATACAATACTTGTAATGCTTCTATTAGTTGCCTTTCACAGGGCAAATGTAACATTTCCTAACATTTAATCCCAAGAGGAAAAAACTTTAGAACATTCGACCACAAGAGGTGAAGAACATTTGGCCAAGAGCAAAAATATCATAACGTTATAGGCTAAAAACATTTGATCAGAAGAGGAAATAATAAGGAAGACTTTTGCACTGAGGAAAAAGCGTATAATAATTCCTATGCTCACCAACAACAGTGTAAGCATAGGCATGCACACAGGGCATGCCGGGTGTGCCTGGGCACACCCTAATCACCCATGCTTATCTCTCTGTCTGGAGAGGAGTCCAACTGACACATTATGGGCACCCCCCACTCTGCAGCTATTTAAAGAAAAACTTCCCAGGTCCCATTGTTCAGCTAAGGACCTAGGGCAGCCTTTCTCAATCTTTTCAACACCGAGGAACCCTTGAAATAATTCTCCGGTCTCGGGGAACCCCTTCTAAAAATTAAAAAACTACAACTCATGATACATTAGTGTGACGGTCAATGGGAAGAATGCTCCTTACACTTGTGGTCATTGAGAAGAATTACTCCCTTACAAATAGCTAAAAAGATCAATGGTATCATTGGGAATTTATCTAAGGTAGAAATTGACCATTGCTCAAGGAACCTCTGGAGGAACCCTAGGGTTCCACGGAACCCTGGTTGAGAAACCCTGACCTAGGCGGTCTTTTCACATGGGCTTGTCCATGTACGGACTCCGCTTTGCTCAGCAGGGAACGATCCGCTGATCCCTGCTGAGCTGGTGGATGACAGGTCTGTCTCCGCTCAATGTGTGGAGATGAACCTGTCAAAGCCCCACTGTCCTCTATGGAGATCAGATGAAAACGGACCGCCTGTCCATTTTCATCTGATCCTATGCGATCCAATTCTCCAGACGAATGGAAAATAGGGTTTCCATCCGTCTGGATTTCGCAGACAGGTTCGGATCTATAGCGTCAGGTTCCTGCTGGTGCTGTAAGGGACAGATTATTGTTCTAAAATCATATCAAACTGCTATAGGGAGAGGTTCCTGCTGTTGCTGTAAGGGACAGATTATTGTTCTAAAATCATATCAAACTGCTATAGGGAGAGGTTCCTGCTAGTGTTGTAAGGGACAGATTATTGTTCTAAAATCATATCAAACTGCTATAGGGAATGGTTCCTGCTGGTGTTGTAAGGGACAGATTATTGTTCTAAAATCATATCAAACTGTTATAGGGAGAGGTTCCTGCTGTTGCTGTAAGGGACAGATTATTGTTCTAAAATCATCTCCTACTGCTATAGGAAGAGGTTCCTGCTGGTGCTGTAAGGGACAGATTATTGTTCTAAAATCATCGACTACTCCTATAGGGTCAGGTTCCTGCTGTTGCTGTATGGGACAGATTATTGTTCTAAAATCATCTCCTAGTTCTATAGGGTCAGGTTCCTGCTGTTGCTGTAAGGGACAGATTATTGTTATTTCCCTTTCCCCATTTCTTTGTAGGGCACTTGTCCTACTCTTACCCCCACTTTTCTTCCTTTTGCAGCCCTCTAGCACTTTCCAGGACTTTTTTACAGCCATTTTTATACCCAAAAGTTTGGGTCCCCATTGATTTCAATGGGGTTCGGGGTCCGGGGCCAAGTTCGGACCGAACCCGAATCCGAACTTTTCCACGTAAAAAACCTGAACATCCAGGTGTCCGCTCAACTCTACTAACAAATACAGTATAGAAGATAAAATAAATCTCTATAAACTTTCTGAAAAGTTAAATATGGTAAATGCTTTATTCACTGAATAAAATCTCAACTTCCTGAGAACAATCCCTTGTTTCTCATTAATGTTCTGCACAGGCTGACACAAGAACCTTTCGAAATGCTGTAACTCCTTTTGTATGAATGCTTAGTAATAATTATACTTTATAAGTCAGTCAGTACAGTGTTTGAACTACATTATTTTCAGCAGACATTTATAAAACATTCCATTTCATATGCACAAGAATAGAGGTTAGAGGGTCTTCTTCTACAACTGTGGGCTTTTGTACGGTGCATCCACTGCTCAGTATACAAAATATGTACAAGTATAATAAAAAGAACTCTAGTGCAGCAAGTCAAAGCAACTTATTGGATTCCAGTTTCCTGATCTTTGATCATTGATACAGGGCCGGTGCAAGAATTTTGTCTACTTAGGCTAAGGTGGCCAAGATTTTCCCACCCCCTCTCTCTCCAACATCCTCCTGCCACCCCCTTCCCCCACCATTCTCCTACCACCCCCTCCACAACAATAGTGCTGGAGACATTTTTTACATTTTTAAATGTTTTGTTTACATGTTTTAAAAATTATTTTAGGCCTAAGATTACCTAAAATCCCCAAAATATTATTCTTATTTTTTTGAAAGCAGACACCCTAGAGAATAAAATGTTGGTAGTTCTAATTTTTTTGTTACATGACATTATCGCAACATTTCAGTAACAAATACATTAAAGTTGATTTCTGGGCACATAAATGCAATTTATTATCGATTTTTTGTGTAAAATAGAAAAGATGAGGCTGAGTTGAGTAAATAGATACCCATATAATAACAACAAAGGAAATTGGGATTTTCAAGGTGCTAGACCTCTCCTCCCAGAATGAAATTTGATACGTAGATAAGAATAAAAAATGTTTATTGTACAAATAGTAAAAAAGACATACTAGGGGTGTAGCCCCATAAAATTACAGATCATTGTTCATCAGAACCATAACAGACACCCCTGTAGGTAGAGTTAGCTTCCCCCATGAAATATCAACCATATTCCCATATGCATCAGCTTACCCAAAATTGCTACAACATGCTCAGTCTTCTACAGTGAAGTGTTACCTGCTTACACACACACCCCCCTCACCATTGTTGTTAATCTATCTGAACCTGATTCTAGGGTACCCTCTGCATATATTCTTGAACTCTTCGCTCACTCTGACTATCAGCACCCCTAAAACATGCTCTAAATAAATACCCCATACTGCTTCGTTATTGACCTAATGTTGTATAGCCAATTCTGTCATGCTCACGGTTAGCACCCTTTTTCATTGTTATGGACATGTTGGTTGTAGCTCTCTTTCACTCTTTTTCTTCATTATTTTTGTTTTGTTAACTGAATCTTGTACCCCCTTTTTCAATAAACTATTTGAACAAGAAATATCAACCATATAACATATATTTTAAAAAACTAATATGAGACTACAGATCCAAAAAAAAAAATTCTACAGCAGGGAATGTATAACTCGTCCCATGCCGACGTGTTTCGTCTGTGTCGGTTTCCTAAGGGGGTTCAGGGGATATATGTGGTTTTGGAACATAATTTAGGTAAAAGCAGAGACATTTGGTGATGTCAGGACATGTGTATATAGCCCCCCCCCCCACTTACTCCAACAGCAGTCAGAGGTGCCCAACGGTGCACGGGAAGCGGCAGGCAGCCCAATCCAGTAGACAGCCCTAATGCCAGCCCACAAAAACAACAACCCCACGAGCCAGGGAGCTTTCACCAGGATGCATGCAGTCAAAGAATCCCAAATTTGATAATATAACTACTAAGTGTAAACATCAGAAAAGTGCAAGGCTTTGGAAGGTAAATTCTCATTGTATTCTAGTACGCAAGTTCAGGGAAATCACACTGCACAGTGGGGTGAGAGACAGAGCCAAGGAGTCGCCCCAGTGAACTTAAAACTGGGGGATATGCATCCATATAAAAACCGGGGGATATGTATACATCTGAATAGATATCCATGTCAAACCTTATGTATCCATCTAAATAGATACCCATGTCAAACCTTAAAATTGTGTGCACCTGCAACACTTTAAAAGCTCCTACAGGTCATCAGTTTAGAGTTATGCAGGAACACTGGTGCTATAATTATTGCTCTCTGGCATGTGCACTGATATATAACATGTATAGGACAATCGCTGTTTGCATACGTAGGTGCCCCAAACCATGCATTTTTGTAGGTGTGGGGTATGCGTGGGGTTCATTTTTTCGTTTTTTTTATTTTAGATGTCACTTCATATGCTTAAAACATTTTATTTGCTTACTTTGGACCCTGGATGTCTCCTTTCTATTGCAGCTGAAGGAACACAGATCCTGATGGACTCTGACACACTGATGGAATGCTATAGCGGCCGGGATTGTGTAAAAAACACATGTGCAGCACTGTAAAAATCTTTCACCACCCTCCTATCCTGACGTCTTAAGGCGGCTGCTGAAGCCGCCTTATGGTAGTGTCGGCCCTGCATTGATAGCTAAATGTTGGGTTCTATTGGATACTGCCTTATCATTTGCCTTGTAAAATGAACCTGTTCTTTTGCAGGTGTTTTCTTACGGTTTCTAGAATTAAAGTGGAAAAAGGGGAAGCTCCGCTTGTTCGCTCCCTCCCCCCCTCCAATGCCACATTTGGCACTTTTATGGGGGGGGGGCAGGTACCTGGTTTTGACAGGTACCCTCTCCCACTTCCAGGTAAGATTGTCTATCAACGATCTGCGTGCATTTCCGGTCCTTCCTCCTTCCCCCTGCTGCCTTCTGAGACACACACAGGTCCCAGAAGACAGCGGGACCATTCAGAAAGCGCAGCGTGACTCACACCTGCGCAGTAGGAAAGACGGCTGTGAAGCCTTACTTACAATGCCGGCGCCTGCACCCGAAGCCATGCCAACATAGCGGGATCCCTGGACAGGTAAGTGACCTTATATTAAAAGTTAGCAGCTACAGTATTTGTATCTGCTGTCTTTTCATTTTTTTTTTCCAGACTGGAGCTCCTCTTTAAATAACCTATGGGAATAATCATAATGTTTACTTGCTTTCTGTCTCACCAGTGATATTTCTTCATTACTGGGATGAGTACTGTTGTTCTTGGGGTGTGACTTGCAGTGGAAACAACTAGCAATGGTGGAGTTTCCCTTAACTGTCACTGAAATTCTTCCCAACATTTTAGTGCACCCTAAGTTCTAACAATCTGAATCTAATCCCTAAAATAATATGTTAGCTCCTAATCAGCCACTTAAAAACAGTTAACTCTTGAGCCTCACACAGGCACTGTAGACTGTGAATGGGACATTTGTTTACAAGGCTTAAGCCACCAGGTAATGTGTGCAGGCGGCCCATGTAAGTGTTTTGGACACAGAGGCTGCATGGCAATGGTCGCTCATCCTGATTTGACAGGGTGCCCCCCCTATTTTCTGCCCACCCTGGTCCAGTCATGTGATTCAGTTCCCCTGTGTCAGTCAGGGGTGACTGCAGGGGAAAAGAGGGACTACTGACAATGGATAGACCATAAGAGCCTATGGATGACATCACCGCTGCCAGGCATTGCCAACTGTTGTCAAGATCACTCTCCTCTTCCCTACAGCCAGCACTGGCTGACACAGGGTAGATCATGTAACCAGACTGGAGCGGCCAGAACATAGGTAAGTATACAGATCTTTCTTACACAGGGTAGTCAGAATAGGTGTTAGGAGGGGGAGTAAGCATGTTTAAGACTAGTTAGGTTGTGCCTGGAATGCTACTTTAACATTTTCCTTTTAGGGAGATTCATTATCTCTAATTACCAATGTCAAGTGAGGGTAATCCAAAATGTTGAATTCAAAGCAGAAAAGGAACAGAGAGGAAATCTTCAAATGGGGTACATTTGTTCCTGTGACAACTGTCTACCTTACATTGGAAAGATGCCTTCTCTCTTCCTGTTGAGTCTACAGTAGTGAAGGGAAATCTCCCTAAAGAAACGTAGGGGTTGATTTACTAAAGCAAATTAGACTTTGCACTTTGCAAGTGCAGTTACCCTCTGCAAGGGCATTTGCTCCAGAGCTTAGTAAAGGGGAAGCTCTGTTGACTTCCATCATCCAATCATGTGCAAGCAAAAATGCTGTTTTTTTTTTTCCTTGCATGTGATTGAGTATTATTTGCAAAGTGGAGCTTCACCTCATTTACTAAGTCCTGGAGTAAGTGCCCTTGCAGAGTGTACAGTTTATTTGCCTTTAGTAAATCAACCCAAAAAGACATCTGTTTTAAACCTCCCCTACTCTATCCAAGCTTTGCCTATATATATATATATATATATATATATATATATATATATATATGTAAG
This sequence comes from Glandirana rugosa, assembly GCA_018402905.1. Taxonomy (NCBI): domain Eukaryota; kingdom Metazoa; phylum Chordata; class Amphibia; order Anura; family Ranidae; genus Glandirana; species Glandirana rugosa. Next base: position 135,249 of record BLSH010115852.1, read on the forward strand.
GACCCTTCTCTATGCTGTTGTGTCCCCAACTAAATTTAGAGAACATTTAGTGATAGAGCCTGTGCTGTTATTTACCTTGTTCTGGAATCTGTAGGTCTCCCCCAACTTCAGTGTGTTGACTGTTTTTGCCTGTTACAGTAAAGCAGGCCCCAGTAAGCAGTACTGGAAGTTCAATCCCTGAACAATGAATATTTATCTGACTCTGAGGAAATTCTTCAAAATTAGGGTGACCAGACGTCCCCGGTTTCCTGGGACAGTCCCCAGACTGAGCACACTGTCCCCAGAGCCAGTCTGTTCCCAAATTTTTCCCCAGATTGCAGGGGTGGTGCTAGATGCAGGGCTGATCCTAGGCGAGTGTGATGAAGGGGGGGGGACGCCAAAGCCCATGGCATACCAACGGGGGGGGGGGCAGTTAGCCCTGGGTGACACACACTGGGAGGTGTTAGGTCGGCGTCGCCCCCTGTGACATCTTTAATTTGAATCACCGGGCGCTCGCCGTCACACAAAGTCCTGCCTCCTGGTTTGGCTACTTTGATGGACAGCACACTTGTCCAATGCTGGGACCTGTGCTGTCTATCATAGGTAGGAGCCGATCTAGGAGACGGGACTTGTGTGACGGTGGGCGTCCAGCAATTCAAATTAAAGCTGTCACAGTGGCCGCCTGTATGATGATCCGGCCGGCTCTCCTCTTCCTCTCTTCTCTCTGATCTTCTGCACTGGTGAGACTTCAATGAATTGCCACTGGTGAGGCTGCATTGCTGGGCACTGTTGAGGGTGCATTGCTGGGCGCTGGTGAGACTGCATAGATAGGCACTGGTGAAGCTGCATAGATGGGCACTGGTGAGGCTGCATTGATGGGCACTGGTCAGGCTGCATTGATGGGCACTGGTCAGGCTGCATAGATGGG